>JAKSZP010002881.1:0-126236 GCA_022478985.1 Massospora cicadina | reverse complement strand
CCATGTTCGAAGAGGACCAAAGGTTGCCCCCCACCGCGTTAAGGGCCTTCATGACCCTCCTCATGTTGGACACTTGCCCATCCTCATCAATGGTCATTGCTTCCGTCACCTACTTGCGCAGGTTGCGTACCCACCACCCCAACTGGGTTGTATGCCAGAGCCCCTGTTTACTCTTCACCGTATGCCTATCGTTGGCCTTCAAATTCCTTCAGGATGCCCCCCACTTTACGATGGTGTGGGCTCGCTTCTCTGGTTTCTCCGCAAAGCAGATCAACGTCGCTGAGGCTCAGGCATTGGTCATCCTCGACTATCAGCTTCAGATCCATCCCCACGTACATCAGTCGTGGCAAGCCCACTTCAAATCGAACTATCAAGTTCTATCCAACCACCAAAGGCTAACCATCCCCCGACCCATCCTATTTTCCCCCTACCCCTTCCCTCCCTCTATTCCCCAATCCTTTGCCGTTCGGCGATGAGGAGGAAGCATACCCTACCTTCCCAAGCCATTCCGATGCCCCTTGGGCCCTACCTCCCCCACCCAATCGCATTTCGTTACTAGTCAACTGCAAATCAAAATCAAACGGGTTCACACAACCTCTCATAGGAGTTCCGGTATGGGGCTCACCCGATCCTAAACTTAATCAAGCCATCGAGGGTAACCCTAGCTTCAACCAAGGGTATTGGCACCCAAGCTCTCGAGGTGACCTTTTGGCATTCGCAACCCTCGAGGTTTTGCTCCCGGCTCACTTAAAGATTGACAAAATTTTGAGTTGCGGCCAACCCCCTCTCACCATCGTCTGAAGTAAATCCAAAATTTGGGGTTTTTAATCGCGCGGCGAAGGGATTTCCTCTACAGGGCGTACGATGAGGCGAGGAAACCATCTGCGCACGATATGCTTACTTGGGCCAAGGATAAAGGCACCTCACTCTCCCTTTCAAGTTTTTAATAAATTTCGATCGTTCAATTACTCGCTTTTCTTTAACTCACAACCTTATTTGTGTTGGAATCTTGCATACTTCATTTAACACACCTCCCGACATAACCTATTGATGAAATTTTTTACAGTTACTAAGGTCAGATGACAATACAATATTATAACGTAATTTTTTATAGCAAAGTAAAAAGTTTTGTATGTAAGGATTGAAAATCTATATGTTTTAATGGCAATCGATATATTGTTACGGCTGAGCAGTTTGATATTCGGTTGATTCGATAGTTTAATAAGGTAGTAAAACGCTTTAAAACGTTTTAAAAATGTTTTTATTGTTACGGCTGAGCTGTTGACATTCGGTTGATTCGATAGTTTAATAAGGTAGTATAAAACGGTTTAAAAAATGTTTTTTATAAAATTCGCAATTTTCATAATTTTTCAACGGATTATTGTATTATCATGGGAGATACATAAGTGGGTCAAATTTCAAAGCTCTAGCTAGTTTGGAAGGTAAAAATCAATCGCAAGATTCCATCGTAGACAGATACCACAGCGAGTTGGGAAAACCGGTTTAAAATGGGTTTGCCAAGCGGTCGGTGGGCATTTGGCTAATTATCAAGTCAATCGGTTTATTTAAAGGTGCAAGCTGGCAAAATTTCAGAAAAGCAGGCTAAAAGGCCCAGAGTAGCCTTTCGCTCACTAAATTATTTTATACCTTCATTCAACCTTACCTATCGTGGACTTATTCGGTTAAAGCTAAGTGGGGTTAAATTATTTGTTGGGGTACCGTTAACCGGTGATACCTTTGAACCCAAGGAGGCTTGTAATTGAATATGCCCTATGGCTGGGGGATAGGGTCAAAATCCGGGCGATGGTATGATATAGTGGGATGTGTCTAAATTATTATTAGATGGCCAACGTTAAGTTTAGCATAAATTGATCAATAAAATTAACTAAATTTAAAACGAAGTATTGTAGGTGGCCGTCGGTAAGTTTAAACTGTAATTGGGCCAATCAAATTAACTAGATAAATAAATTAATTAAGTGTTGTAAATGGCCACCGTTGATTTTAGTATATAATTGGATCAAAGGATTAAATAAATAACCATCAACCTCTTATCACATGAACCCATTGAGCCTATTGAAAATAACCAAATAATCTCTAACGGCTTAGCCAAAATGATATATCGGTTCTGATTAAAGTCATATATGCTATTTTTACATCTTATATATAACTTTTATTTGAAGTTCTATGATAGAAAAATAGGTAACCCCAGCCTAGGTTAGTTCTCCTTAATTCATAAAATCATTGTTATGAGTTTCATTTCTGTTCATTTTTTAGGAGGAATTATGGAACAAATATACTTGTATATATAAGGGGAGAGTGCCCCAGTGATAGAGTATGGACTCAATAACTGTCTCCCGAGTTAAATCCCGGTAGATAAACTCCTTGTTGGGGACGATTTATTATTATGACGGTGTTGATGTGCACCAATACCCGAAACTGAGATAGCAAATAGCAAGGCAGTTCATAGAGTTTCTGACCTATCAGAATGCTGAGCATGGAGTTTTACCGGGATCTAACCTCCTTCCCATTGATTTTGATTTCCTATTTCCTCATTAATCGGTGTGATATCATCCCCAGGTCAGCTCACCTCGAATCTACCTAGCCCTTTCAATGATTTGACACATATATGCATCCAAAAATGGGGGTTTATATAAATCTAAAAATGTATATATGTATCTAAAAAATGAGGGTAATGTAAGTCTAAAAATGTGTAGATGTGTCCAAGAAATAAGGGTTACATATTTTTATTCCAAAATTTACTGAATATTAATATTATAGACAAGGAATACAATAATTATAAAAAGTGTAAACTGTGGCTAAGAATTTTTGCCAAGTTTAAGGGCTAAATAAATAAAGGATTTTTTTTGAAAATAAGTGAAAGGGTTAATAAAATTCAAATATTTGCTGACTGACATCAAATCTGATAAATCCAATCTATTTGGCTGAGTGGTTGAGATTTGTCAGATATCAAATAATTCACTAAAAAGCTCACCCAAAATTAAACAAAAGGCAATAAATGATTGACTATTAATCTTAAGGTTAACTTCAAGTTGCAGGTTCAATTCTCAGCTCAACCTTTTTAAAAGTAATTAAGGCAGATCAACCTTGGGACAAATATACCACACCAAGTTTTTTATAGCTAGTACAGGGTTTGAACATGTGTTGAACAAAACCTACACTAGAGCAAAAGCAGAAATTACCTTGCCAGGCTATTTTTTAAAAACTCCATACTTTATTAAAATAGACTTTAAGGGAAAGTAAGAGGGGAGGGCAGAATACAGGCAATTTGGCCAAGAGCAAAAAGGACTGGGGTTTTGGGCTGCTAGAGTTCTAGCGCCTCTGACTATTGCTGATCAGTGATCACCATCGATAGCTACAGTTCTAGCATTGCGGGCTTACAGGCCATTCAATTCTCAGTCAATTATTAGCTTCATCATGTGCAATGAGTGATCCAGTGGGGAAAGCCAAACATGTGGCCTTATAACATCTGGGGATTATGTGTGAGAATTTTGAGATCCAGTGGAGCTGATTGGAGATAATCTGAATGGTCTTCAATACCAAACCTCTGTGATGGGGGCACTCATTGCTCAAAACCTTGGTGACAAGCGCACAGTGAATTACCCATACACAATAATGGTAAATGAAGGCTCATAGTTGGATTGGAGCCATTCTCAGGGTTTTTGTAAAGAACAGGTCCTGCAATGGATGTATACCCAGTGGCAAATGTTTGCCTGATAGGATGTATTGCATCGTGGACCAGTATTTTTTGAACATGGCATATTTGTAATAATGGTGCATTATGTCTGCTTTCAGTTTGGTGCATATGGGGCATTCTTTGTGCTGGTAGTTCAGCCCGCTGTGCTTGCCCAATTTGAATGCCTGATTTAGGATCTGCCAGGCTACCAAATGCTGTTTGGCCATAACCAAGTGGGAGTTCAGGCCCAAAATCAACTCTTTCATCATATAGTTGGTGTCATGGCATTCAGTAGTCCAGTCATTTAGGATTTGTGGGCAGGTGGGCGGATTATGCCCCAGTTTTGGGAGAATATCCCCATATTCTATCAGCATCAATTTGTACCTAATTCAGATTGACTTGGTTGTGTATTTGTCAGCGATTCAGTTATGCTCCTCCCAGCTTGTTGCAGAAATCATTGCAGAGTTACATGCTTCAATGTCCCTTTGAATTTGATCAGCCTCTCAGTCTGATTGTTCAAATGACTACCCGCCCTGGTGCACAGCCTGATTGCAGAGTCACCAGTAGTGTGGGGCACCTTTTTGGGAGGTTATCCACAGGTGTTTGCCATCCATTCATGTATCAATCAGGGGGAGACCAGCTCTTGGAGGCCTTGGGCTCTTGCCCAGTTCACACCCCATGCTAGGATTAGGCAACACATGTGAATCTGTGTTAGCTTCAGAAATGACTTTCTCCATATGTGCCAGGTGTGAGATTTGAAGTCCAGGAGGCCCATGCCTCCTTCATTCTTTGGTTTTGACAGGGCTTCCAGTGGAATTGGTGCCACCTTCACCTTGAACCACAGGAAAGTTTGGAGCATTGACCTTCTTTTCTTCTCTAAGTTTGGGCTCATTGGCAGCATGTGAGCAACATACCACAACTTCAAGAAGATGAAGACATTTATCGCCTGTACTTTCTCCTCAAGGCATAGTCTAGCACTTTTCCAGCATGCCATTCAGATCAATAAGCTTGACAATACTTCTTGTTTGGTCTTCAGTACCACTGGTCCCTTGTCATTGAAGAGTATCCCAAGGTGTCAGACTGTCTGGGAGCTCATAATTGGCGTTGTGTCAGTTGGTGGGCTGAAGCTCAGGTTGCTGACCCTCATCACTGAGGTTTTTGCCAAATTTATTTTTGCATTTGATGCGATCTGATAAAGTTTTAATAGATCCTCAGTGCCCTGGAGGTCAGTTGAGGAGCTTATTCCTACTACTGTATCATCAGCGAATGCTAGCATATTCAGTGGCATTTGGTTAGGGTGGACTAAACCCTGGAGCTTTGTGTCCGCTGCTGCCAGTATAATGTTGGCTGTAAAGTTGAAGAGTAATGGTGACATAGGGTCTCCTTGGTGGAGACCTTGCCCGACAGGGATTTCATTAGTTGCACCATCTGTGACAATAACCTTCATTACCTTGACTGAGTACAGTGTCATTATCCATGCTCAAAAAATGTTGGGGATACTGACCGCCTTCAGTGCCTCATGTAGGAATGACCACACTACTCAGTCATATGCCTTTTTCATGTTGAGGAACATAAGGCATCCATGTTCAATGCCCCTCATATCCTGGAGTATGCTCTGGACTGAGCCTATGCTGTCTCATATACTACAGCCTTTGATGAAGCTGTGCTGGGCACTATGGAGCATGCGTGGTGCTGTTGCCATCAGCCAATTACACAGTATGCGCATGAGCAGTTTATAATCAGCATTCAATAGTGCAATTAGGTGCCAGTTCCAAAGTTGGCATCTGAGGCCTTTTTTGTACAGAAGTACAATTCAAGTCTCATGGCCTCCCAGAAATTGGTTGCCATTGTTCAAACAGTGGTTAAAGAGGGCTTTATGCTCTGGCACTATGCAGTCTCAGAATATGCTGTATATTTCTGCACACATATTGTCAGGGCCTGATGCTTTCATTCTTGGCAACTCTTTTAGCACCCTCTTAACTTCATCAATAAAGATTCTGATGGATAGCTTGGTGACATCTTCTGGCGTACAGCCACTCAGTGCCAGCTTGGCCAGGTTAATAAGGGTTTTTGTCACCAATTTACTCATTTCTCTTTGTCAGAAGAGATCACCATAAAAAAGCTCAACTTTGCACTTGATCATTTTGGGGTCTGATGATACTTCCCCATCTGCTGTCTCCACTTCCCATACTCTAGTCTTAGTTTGGATTTTCTTGAGGTGTTTAAAGCCCTATTTGGTCATCATCTCCGCTAAGCTCTGATATTAGTAAGTTGCATTGGTCCATCTCTCTGAGCCTTGCTTCATCATTATAGCTCAATATTTTTTGTGTGTTGTTCAGTACTCGCTCCACCAGTCTTCACTGTCCCAGTGGGTGAGCCTTAGCCTTTTTAATTTAGACTTCAGTTGCTTCACAAAGGGCTGTTTGCTTGTAGAAGGTCACTTTTTCAAACTTCATACTATCATGTTTCATCTTTGCTTTGATCTGGGTCCATTGTTCTAGCAGGTTCAACTCTGGGCGGTTGTCCAGATGCACTACTAGTTGATCCAATCCTGCATCAACCATTTGGCGCCAATCCCCATTCCTCAGCGTGGCTAGTTGCCACTTGCAGTTCCTCAGAGGTTCATCAAGGTTGATCTCCACCCGGATGACCATGTGGTCACTCTTGGCATTTATGCTAACCTCGCTGTTGGATGTCATCAGCCTGAGGTCCAATGATACAAGGATGTAGTCTAAATGTAATCCTGACAGTGGGGATCTGGTGGCGTCATATGTCCACTGCATTAGATTGGCTGGGTCATCGTCCTCTTCATCAATCATTAGGCACATCCCCTCTTGACTAGGTAATTGAGCATCTTGGCAGCTTTACTGTTGGGATGTTCTCTCGTCAGGTATGTATCCCAGCTCACATCCATCCAGCAGTTCAGGTCACCTGCTATTATGGTCATTGCCTCAGATGGCACTTATGCTAAGAATTCCCAAAAAATACAGTTTTTGTGGAGCTTCAGTGGGGCTATACTGCTACCACTCATATGCTCCTGCCAATGTCTCTGTTTGTAGCCATCGCTATCAAGATCCTACTGGTGTGAGCTTCTTCCACAAAATCCAGATCTATTTTCTTGTCTATTGCAACAATCGCCACATGGTCCATCCATAGGGCTTGGTAGCCTATCTGGTGGGACCACAAGTGGTTTTTCATGTCACGGTTTGAGCTTGGCATCATTTCCTTTTGGTTACCAGATTGTGTTTCTGAAATAAAAATTAGGTCAATATTATTATTAGTTTTTAAGTGGTGCATTTTCCTCCTCCTTGTTTGTATGCTCACCATCCCCCAAGAATTTGTAGTCGCTATCCTCATTTCCAGCTACCTGACCCACAGGTATGAGGTTTAGCATTGTCTGGGTTGTGGATCAAGTCATGTACAGAGGTCAGGTTGGTCATTGGTGGTGGTATCAATGGTTAGCAGGGTGCAATATTTGGTTTTCAGAGTCAGTTGGTCATGACTGGGATTATATTCCCAGGCATCCTGTGCACTGGAAATTTGGTCACCATCCCCATCTCCCTGTCATTGGTTAATGAGGATAGTTTTAGTATTGGGTCCAGGTGCCCCTTGTTCCCTTCAGGTGGACTGGTGGATTCTCCCTCATCTATCAGCCAGATTTGCACCCCTTCATTTGATTATTGGCAAAACTCAATTTTTTAGTTGGTGATTGCCTGGCCAAAATTTCAATTTTGTCACTACTGCAAATTTTTTGCTGGTTGCCTCAGGCTTATTTGCCAATGACTTCTGATTCATTTTTGCATTCCCTTTCATCTTGTCAGGCTTCAATTTTAACTTGCTGGTATCCTGTATCCGCCCATGCTTGGGAGACTTCTTCAGGTTTGCCTTCTGCCATATTTCCTCCTCCCAGACCATCCATTCCACTTGTACCTTGCCAGGCTAAACGCTCTTCTTATCTCAACCTTTTTCATCATTTAGTTTACTTACTTGATTTCATTAAGTTTTTACATTTAAAGCATTTCACCCAATATATATACTAATTATATTATTTTGTTTAATTTTATTTAATTTTATAATTTCTAAGAAGTTTGCTTGTTATAACTCAAATTGAATTATATGATTTGAATTAAATAAATTAAATACTCTTAGAAAACTAAGTAAATCAAAATGAGCACCCTTATTGCTATCAGCTATAAGATTAAACCAGATCAAAAGTAAATTTCATCTATTCTATATAATATTTAATATATATTTAGTATAATTATTTATATATAATAGAAAAATTAGGCTGATATAAAAACTAATATAATAAATTTAGATTTTATGATAATTAGTAAAAAAATGTCTAAAAACTGAAGTGCAGGAGGTCACAGAAGAAAAAGCACAAGGTAAAAGGTGTAACAACAAGGCAAAGTGACCCAGCTAAGAGAAAGCAACATCCTTGGAAATATTGGTTATGTTTCTATATATATTGAGTGTATAAAAAATGCTAAAATGATGACAACCATCAGGGACATGAGTCCCTGAGAGCAGGGGAAGGCAGCATAAGAACTGCAGCAAAAAGTGGCAAAATAGAATTCAGCAGAGTTAGCAGAATAAGTCACGTTGTGAGAGATAAGTTCATTTCCAACTTGTGAGTTAGACCAGAGTATAAATGACTTTGGCCATTGTGATAATTCCAACAAAAATATTTTTATGGCAAATAAACAGAAAAGTATGAGAAAACTTGTACAAATAATCTCTTAACTTTATTCAAATTTAATTGTTTATCTGAAAAAAACAAAGCCTTTCTCAGCTTGGGCCTAAAATTTAGAGGGAAGCTTTGCAATGGTTTTAAAGTGAATAAAGAAACCTGATTTGAGTTATAAAATTATTTGCCTTTCAACAAAATTAAAATTCATAAATTAAGCTAGATTCTGTAACTCCATAATGTGTGCTTTTCCAGATTTTGGGGTCAATTTCCACTGGATTTTCTGCCTCTGGTAAGCTGTTTTCCTTATCCTTGGCTATCAAATCCAGTATCTATTTCCAGTCAATGACCTTGAAGAGATCATCATATGCCTTTAGAGGTTCTGGCCTTGACTCTAAGGGATTAAAGACTTTGGTTTAGTGGGGCATTTAGTACCAAGAAATAAGTCACTAACTGTGAAAAAAGATAGTTAATCTGACAGGGTAATTACTGCTTCTAATCTAGTAAGTTTATAAACTATTAAGCCTATTGAGATATCAAACATACCACTTGGCCAAAATAGATCAAACCTATTAAATTAGCAAGATATTAACTGTTTAACCAAAACCAATTGAACTATCAAATTAACCCACAACCATCAACCACAAATCCAAAAACTAAAAGAAACTGTCAATTAAAATAAGCTATCAAACTTTTACCTAAAACCATTAATCCATTGTTTAACTGATAAGAACAATTTAAGAAAAAAGAACTTACTTTGAAAAATGCACTAAAAAATATGAGATGATAAATAAAGATGCATCAAAAAGTATGAAATATTCAATAAAAAGTATGAATATCAATAAAGACCTTTTTGTGTGGTTTTGTATTTAAAAATGACTTATAAAATTTTTTTCTAGCAAATATAATTTAGATCTTATATTGTATTGGGTCCAAGTGTAAATTGGAGGCAACATAAAACACACAATGCTGAGTATTTATAGGTTCTATTTGTTAAAAAAATTCTATGAGACTGCATGAGACACAGATATAAGTTCTTCAATAAAAACTGAACAAATTGGCTATAATTTACATTTTCATTAAACTTTTTTATTTGTGTATATTATTAAGGCAGAATGACAATAGAGCTGCAATTTATATTTACCCATGTATAGAATAATTTTTATTTATAAGATTACTAAGATCCAAATAACCATGCTTTGCTACAGTGTAAATAGTTTATCATATGGTTTAAATTGATTATTTTAGTTTTTGTATTATATATACCATCAACAACTCAGCCATAACTTTTTACCTATCAAATTACCAAGTCCTGTTAACCAAACATCTAAAACTAATTTCCCTATTAAATTAACCAAAACTTGCCATCCACTCAGCCAAAAACAAACTGAACCTATCAAATCACCAAAACCCACTAACCACTTGGTTAAAGCTAATTAAACTTATCAAATCAACTAAATTACCAACCACTTGGCACAAACAATAGAAATCTATTAAACAGACTAAAAGTACAAACCATAAGGCTAAAATTGATCTGATTCTATCAAATCAATTAAAAGCCACCAGCCACTTCACAAAAAAAACTGATCTATTGATCAGCTGAAAGCCATCAACCACTCATTAAAATAAATGAATGTATCAAATATTTGATCACCATTTACTTGATTATAACCAATTAGAACTATCAAAGCAACTAAAAAACACCAAACATTTAAACAAACCAATTGAATACATTAATTAACTAAATAATGACCAATCTGCAATATGAAACTAATGCAGAAATAGCATAAAGATGGGATCCCTCAATCATTTCATTATTGATCAATCTGTAATATGAAGCCAGATGTAAAAATGATATAAAAACAGGATTCTACCAATCAGATCAATAATAAATCAGAAAATCTTTTTTTAGTACTAGATGGTCCCAACCCGAATAAATCAGAAAATCTTCTGTATGTATATTATGACAATGATGCTGCATGATGGTAAAACAAAAATTCCACCAATAATTTCAAAAATTAACCTGAGAAATTATGTAAAAGTAGTATAAAAGATAAAATACATGAACTATTTCAAAACTGTCCAATGGAAATGACATCTAAATTGTTTATTCAGTGACATCTCTTATAACTGTTAAGTTTACTAAACTATTTGCACCAAAAATATAAACTTATTTAAGATTGATTTAAAAAATTTAATTCTATCTATGTAAGTAATCTGGTTGCTGTTGCTCACAATTTTAATATAGGGCAATCCAACCAGTTAAGTAATCTAACTGTCCCAGTGGTCATCTTTTAAATTTAAATGATAAAACATGATAATGATATCACAGCATTAATAAATGAAATTTTGGGAAGAATCCAAACAGTAGCCAGCTAAGATATATACCTGCTCCTTAGCTTTTTACCATAAGGTAAAAGTTATTATACCCTTTTGTCATTTTTATATGATAAAATGCAATGTTGAAATTACAGCATGGCAATAAATGAAATGAGAAAGGAAGTTTCAAATGACGTCCAGCCATAAGATATATTCATGCACTTAAGCTTTTTACCATAAGGTGAAATTTGATTTATTTCGGATGTCCATCCACCTTCATAAACTTGAGGTAGAAATGCTCGAGCAGCTTCAACAGTTCAGCCCTTTTATTTAATTCGGTAGAGCCACTTTGGTTACCTTCGCTACAGAGCTTACATGTTAGTAGTCAATTTCTATACTGAACACTAATTAAAACCCTATGTGAACTATACAGTTCGGGTAGCCTTGCTTCAGGTCATCAGTAACCTCATCAATTTTTAAACAGGGTCAGCTGGCTATCTCTTACTTACCTATGTCGCTGATGGCCACATCATCTGATTCACCAACTACCAATTATTTGGTTTTAGTTAGTTGGGTGGCATATAAAGAGTATGATGGCTTAAACCGAAAAGATTTAGCTTCATTTTGGTCGACTTCGTTTGGGGCTGGTGTTGGATCTACGGTTGGTATGAACCGGTAATTGTGCAACTGTTGAGATTAACCACAGGTTCGCCTTAACGGAACCGTTGTGACACTAGGGTGTGGCAAGTACAGTGTTATTAGCACCAGATTGCCAAACCCAGGATAGGCAAATGCGATGTTTTTGCAATATTAGACCTGATGGATAGAAGTCTTCCTTTTGAAGCTTACTTAGTATCAGCGCGATATTCAAAAACCAGTAGTGATCAGCACAACCGCTTAGTTGATTCTTTGCACTCCCATAACTAGCCTTATGTTAAGCTTATCCATCCTCTATTCTAAAGGTAAGAGAAATGGGTGGATGCTAAGATTCTATATTTGATAGTTTATTTGATATTAAAATATTGGGGTTTTATACTCGGAAGTACATAAATCAAAAGATATAAAAGATGGTTGGAGATTGATTCAATTTTCAAGGGTTTCAAGATATTTGGCAGGGATTGGAAATAGTCAATTTCAATAAGTCAAAATCCCACACATCAAACTTTGCTGGATGGTCACATTTGGCCTGAGCTGGCACTTTCAATATCTCCGATATACTCAGGCTATCTACAGAATCTTGTTTAATATTTTAAAGGTCCATCATTTGAGTTCACTGAAGTATCTTACATTGTAGTGCAATCGTCACAAAAATGCACCTCGTTTTACCCATCAAAAGATTGGTAGCTATACTGCCAGGTTTATCAGTTGTGCCTTGTGATCATCTGAATTCATTTTATAATGGGATCCAACACCATTGGATTTGTCATCAACGGTTCTACCACTGCAATTTTTTACAATTTATATCCGTTGTTAATTTCATCCAAGCTATCATCACTGTAAAAAATATAATTCAACCTATCACTGTTTGGATCAGCTAGATTACTATTCATCTCATCTGCACCATCACTATACTCATCTGATCTTGGTATGTTAGTATCCAATAGGTCTCAGGGTCCTACCCATGGCCATTATGAATGATGTCCTCATTTCTTTATTTAGATGAGGAATTACTATTAATAATGGCATCTAAATCCATGATCAAGGTTAATCGGTTGCACAATTAGTGGGGTCTAAACTAGCAAGGCTGAGCTGGCCTTTTGTATCGAAGTTAGAAGATTAACTATCTGATGTCTATAATTGGTTTGTCCTCTTGGATGCTGATTTTAAGCTTTTATCTGAGTCCATAACCCTTTTATAATGTGCTAATTTAAAGCCACTTGGGAATTCCAAGCAGCTGTACTCCAATCTCACTAACCACTATCAGGTATGTATCCACAACAACAAGGTAATTAGTAAGCTAAATTTATCAGGCATTATATCGTTCAATTCCTGATCTTGCCACTTAAGTGATTATTATCTCTGTTGGATATCTCAATATTACCCTGATAAGAAGAATATTGTAGCTTTGAGGTAAGCAGACCAGGGGATGGACATACCAAGTGCTCAAAGGCAAAAATAAAATAAAACCCCCCAACACCAAACTGAAACACTAATATGAGCATGGCAAAGAAAAAAAATCAAATGAAAACACACCAATCTGGTGGAAAAGTGGCTACCCACTAACATACCATGGAAGAGGGGAGGGTGACTTGGAGGAAGTTTGGCACCTAAACCAATGCCACATCTTATTATAACTAAGGCAGACAGCATAGGCATTGGGGCATCTTCAGAGTGAGGTGCAAGATGTTCAAAGGGATGGTTGATTGAGCTAATTTGGCCCAAGCTGAGGGCCTCAAAATAATTAGTGAGGTGGTGCTCAGCATTCATCTGGTCATTGATAATATAGTCAAATGTTGAAAATTTCCAAGGGTAATAGAATTTTGTTGCCTGAATCCAGATTGCATTAAAACTTTCACTACAGCAGCATGCACAGCATGGTGCAGCTTTGTAATTTCATATTTTCAGTGCAGAGAAAGCAGGAGAAATCTGGCCTCAGGAAAATAAGATACCAGTTTAGAGACTGATTGAAGGCTGGCATCATAGAGAAAAATATTTTCAGAAGAGGAGGATACTGCTACAGTGAGCTGATGGTCACTGAGGAATATTTTGGCATTTGCCTTTATAACATACCAAATGGGGTTGGGTTGAGAATTATAGTTTGAGTTCAAAATTGATTAAAGTCAATTAATGCAGGTGAGTATGAAATGATTAACATGATTTATTAACTTTATTCAATAATTCCCCTATATTTCAGTTAGTTTTAATAGGGTATTGTTGTAAGTTGGGTATGGTGGAGCAAATGGGATGACGCTTTAGTAAGAACTCTAATACAAGACTGACCCTAATTGTCTGGTGTAGTTTTGGGTTGGCTAGGGTATCTGAAGTTTAGGTGGGCGGTAGATTTGCGCTGGCCCAGCAATGCAATAGGCCTGGATGGGGTGATGGGGCAGCAAAATGCATCATTTTGAAGCATTTATCATGGACCTTGCTGATATAAATAAGGCTTCACTGCCACTCAAATTGGGTTGCTACCCACAGTAACAGCCAGAATACCGCCAGTGCATCCATTCACTGTTTGATTCAATGTGAGTAGGGGAGAATACCAAGGCCTGTCAAGTAATCCTATGATTGGAAAGCATAGCTTGTAGCTAATATTGAAAACTCTTTAATTTTATAATACATAGAAAAATTAGAATATTTTATCTATACAAAAACTAAGAAAAAAATAAAGTGGAATAACAGCAGAACCTGTTGAAGACTGCTAATTTATAAGTTAAAATGGGTGGGGAAAAGTGAGAAGTGCATTAAAGCCTGAGAATTCCTTCACAATCAATTTTTGGACAATCAACATGATAAGTTGCTACCAATATTGATTTGGATCTGACCTGAATGGCCAGATTGGTATCATAATTTTTATCATTTTTTGGTAGCACGATTCTGCCAAGAGTGCTGGCACAATTTGTCCAATGGCTGACAGGGTGTGCCCAATGTAACAAACAAGTTACCAAGACCTTGCTTTCTATCCTGATATATATAACCTTATGCTGAAAGAGAGTTGCCTCAATCAAGTGGCAGAACAGGTAAATCAGGGTGTCAGCCATCAGATTTGGATTAATTGACCAGCGCTCAACATAAGGGCCAGGAAGTGGCATTGGAAAATATACCATTCTGAGTGGAGGTTAAATGTGGCGGCAAAAACTCCACCAGCCTCAAATTTTCTGTTTGGACCCAAGGAGTACGCACTTACTGATGTTGCACACTTACAGGAGTCTCCATGTAACAGTCAAAAAATCTCAGTTTCTAACTGCCATCTTGCTGTGGCAGAAAACTTGATGCCAAACTATTGTCTGGTATGAGTTTCCCTCAAGGTAAGTGTTTTGACTCATCATACTAACCAATTTAATCTTGGATCTAGGGAAATTTGAAAGCGAGAAAAGATGAGACAGATAAGCAAGGATTTGACCCTGAAATTAGCCTTTTTTCTTTTTTTTGAAATAAACATGTGGATAAAGGTTAATACAATAGTATAATGGCACCGCAAACCACACATAGAAAAAACACAAAGGATTATGAAATCCCAAGTTTATTTTGGTGGGCCAAAGCTCTGAAAACCAAACTCTTTTTGTTATGGATATAAAAACTCAGTTTGCCATGAGATACCAGGTAAGACAAGGCAAGGGCGGCCCCATGGCCACCAGAGAGACCCACAATAAGGTGGAAATGAAGAAGAATTCTGAACTGATTTAAGAATTGTGTGGGCCTGACCTTTTAAGGTTGCCCTACTAGGGAGCCCCTCCCACACTATTCTTTAGGCCCCTAAGAGCATAAAGAATAGTTCAGCTGGGGAACAGTCCAGCCCTGAGCCCCGCATAAGCTGCAAAACCCAAAAAAGTGTTCTGACTTGAGATTTGGATCTCTGAATCTTGAGTCAAAATGTAACGATCAGTTTGACCCAATTGTTACACTCCACTGGTGAGCATGACCAGGTTGAGGTGCGGTGAGTTTTTAATACTAATGATACATTGATATAGGTTCTCACCTTCTGAGACCAGGAATTATGGCTTACAGCACCTGGTTGTAATGGTTTAATGTTTGCGCGATTATGAATGGATTGTTGACCAACCTGGAGTATAAATTAAACCAGCTTAATACTTTATAACCTCAAAAAATATCAAGTATATATAATCGTTTATTTGAGATTAACCTATATGGCAAGGGAGCCTAATAAACGGTGGAATGTAGGATGAGGAAGCCAGAGACAAGATATAATTCCAACTTGGGAGAGTTGGAATAAGATATGCTAGAATATAAACCCAACCAACGAGCCAAAACTTGAAATATATTGGGCGTGGACACTGGTCAATTACCATGTTGTGCCGGTGGGATTGAGCCCTAGTTCCCATAATTTTAGAATAATAAATAATAATTAAACCTGCAGCATAATTGTAAAACCATTGTTATGCTACTACTATTCCTACTTTCTCAATTTCTAGAAATAATAAACATAATTCATTCCATTACTTTATCCCTCACTAAGGGAAACCTCCCAAGCTTGACTGAGCTTATGCAATGTGGAATGAAATTTTTCAATGGATGGCCTTTCTTGCAATGGGAGGAAAGTGGAATTCCAACTATAAATCCAAGGATCACCTAAAGCATCAACGCTACCCTAGGAGGTCTACTGGCAGGTGCAAAAAGCCTCAATTGCCAGTGGTCCAATTGGCACCCTTGACCTCTCCCTCTACCATAAGAGGTCCACAAAAATTGATGAAGAAGGAGATAGGGTTAGATTTACTTGGGACAATGGTCATCACCTTATCTTGTGAGCTAGCAGGAACCACTGCTTAATAATAAAAAATGAAGATATAATTCAACAAACAAGGTTCACACGCCCTTGCTTGCCAGCCCAATATATATAACCTTATGCTGAAAGAGAGCTTCCTAGATCAAGTGGCATAATAGGTTGATATCAGGGCGCCACCCAATAATTTTGAATTAATTGACCAGCACTCAACATAAGGGCCTGGCAGATCTCAGGACATAGCCCATTGTATGTGGAGGTTCAATATGGTAGCAGATACTCTGCCAGTTTCTAGCCATCTGTCAGGACCTAGGGAGTATGCACTTACTGGTGTTGTGCACATACAAGTGTCTCCACTATTGACCACGACCAGGTTGAGGTGCGGTGAGATCTGCAGGCCCAACAATACCTCAAAATGACCTCTTTTCTCCAAAAGAAGGACTTTGCAGCTTATGGCACCTGGTTGACGATGGTTCAATAGTCCACAAGATTCTAAACGGATTATTGACCAACTTGGAGTATAAAAAACAGCTGGATACTTCATAACTTCAAACAATTATTAAGCAAAAATGGTTGTTTAACCAAGGATGGTTTATTTGGAAAGGGAGCCCACAAATGGTGGAAACGCAGGTTGGGCGACCAAAAACAAGAATGAATTCCAACTTGGGAAAGTTGGAATAAGATACACCAGAATATAGGCTTTATTAATGAGCCAAACTTATGAAATATATAAGCATGAAACCAGATAATTCCCATGTTTTACTGGTGGGCTTGAGTCATAATACCCATAATTTTAGAATAATAAATGATAAATGAAACCTGAGGCATAATTGATGTGAACCATCAGTATGCTACCACCATTTCTACTATCTCAAATTGTAGGAATCATGGAATGGAATTTGCTTCATTGCATCCAAGACCATTGAAGGTAATAGCAGCCACACTTTAATCCAATGGGTTTGGAATGCCCAAATCTGTGAGGGTGGGCTTACCCTTACTGGTGGCGAGGAAAGAAGTTGTGGGGGTGTTTTTGTGTCTGTTTTTGATTTTAACAATTTTAATTTATTCAATATAAACTTACTTACATTACTTAGACTCAAACTAGGGAAAGCCTTCTAGCAAGGTGGGGAGCTACATCCTTCCTGTTGGCAATGGCTTCTAGACACCACCATCTTTTGACACCTCCTTGATCTTCTCCACCAAAACCTTGGTGGTGAGAAGAGGGGGAAATGGGATAACCTTCAGAGGATAGGTTGTCGCCCACCTCTCATCATTAACTTAGGCTAGATTGCCCTGGTTTATGAGGGGGTTAGCAGCCTTTTTGATTCCTTCTTGGTTCTGAAGAAATTTCTTTCCTGTTGAGATGCAAGGATTGCTTCATAGGACTTAAACAGCTGATGCAGCCTCAGAGGAGGAGTTGGAGCCAATGTCAGCAGTACAGGACTTGGTTGCCTGTTAAGCTTAAGGAAAACATATGGGGCAACATTTCAATCGTTGATGACTCTAACTGTAACAGATTTGGTTCCCAAAACCTCTCTTTCTATGTGACAATCTTGAAAACCAATACCAAAAGAAAGTTAACTCAATTATTCGGTGGAAAGGGTTGAGTTGAAATCAAAAAAAGCGTATGGCTAAAATAATACATTTAGGTATTTTTTGATTTTGACAAGTTTGTCATTTTGTAGTATAGCATGTAAAGCTGCTTGTCAGACATTCTCCTTTCCAATCTAAGGAAAAGAATGTTGGAGGTATTAGTGTTCCTGAATCTGCTCTTATGATTGGTCATCACCTGCCAAATTTTTAGATAATATTGTGGATATCAACAATATGAGTACCCACAACAAAAAAACCCTAGTGGATTCTCGGTGGAATCCTAAAAACTGGAGAAATACAATTTATCACAAAAATTGGCTTACAATAACAATTGATAATAGGGAAACTCCAACTCCTCGAGTCAAATATGAGGAGTATAATATTGCACAGATCAGAACCTTCACAAGGCAAGAAAATTTACCCATCGATGATTGGGTGTGAGTAAACCAATCATTATCATCCAAATCTAACCACCGTCAAGGTGCAAAGATTTTACTCAAGGATGATAGGGTAAACACTAGCCAATCATTACCATCTGAGTCTGACTACCACTGAAATACCCAATCATTACCATCCAAGTCAGACTACCGCCGAGGTGAAAAGATTTTACTTGCTGGTGATTGGATACAATTCATCAAATCATTACCGCACAGGTCAGTTCTACCTCCAAAAATTATTATCTTCGATCTGATAGGCCAAAAGCCTATATTCCCTAATTTGGAAGACTGAGCTTTGCATTCTTTTGCCTCAAATATCAATGGTCTCAAAATTTGAACTAGTTTATATAAGAAAAGCTTTTATCAACAAAGGGACTTTCTTGGTTTTGCCCTGCCTTTTTAATAAAAAACATAAAAAACCATAATAAGTGTTATTTTATACTTTTAATAAAAAAGTAAACTTTCTCATTCTAAAATATTATTTGTGGTATCTCTTGGTGGATCCCACAAATTGGTGCTCACTACAGGGGTCAAGCCCCTGCATACTTCAATAAGTATTAAAAAAGAAAAAAAATGAAGAGTGTCACCCATTGGGTACAAAATGAGGAAGGAACTGAAGAAGATGATCAAATGGATAGCCCTACTGCCTTAATGTTTGAAGAAGAACGAGAGGAGCCCATATTAATACCTGAGTCTCATTGCATCACTTGGCCAGCCACTGAAGCTGTAAGAGACCTCACTCATGGCATCCTTAACCCAGGTGACCTTGCATCTCGTAAACAAGCGTCGTTGGTATAGGAACGCCACTTGTTTCTCTATGAGACTAGTGTCCTCCCAGAGACCTATGGTCAGCTTACAAATTTGACCACCTATGTCCACAAGTTTGCTAACCCTGCTCTGATTCATATGATGCATCTCTTAACTGGTCATCATGAAGAACTTCATAGACACCTAGATACCCATGCAGCTCTGAATTCAGCCTATAAAAAGTTGTATCAACTGACCTCCAAACATCTTGGGGCAGTTAATCTGGTGTGGAAGCTAATCGCAACTACATCATACAGCTGCATGACCAACTTACTATTATGGATACTGGGATTGTAAAGTATGTCAAGGAGGTCATGAAGAAATTCTGGGATAAAATGAACGCATCCTCCACTAGCACCAGCTCGTTGTTGGAAGAGTTTACTAAAGAACTTGAAAAGCAAAATGAGCAAACGCGTCATGACCTTTCAGCTCATGACTCCGCCCTTCAAGAGAAATATGAACAGCATATGGCTGTGGTGGAGCGACAGTTAATTCAGGCCTTTTCACGTGTGGATGAGCTTGAACGCCATCTGTTGGTTGAACCATCTAGCAACACCGCCATCCTCGCGGCCAAGGTTGTTCAGCTAGGAAAGGAGCTAGCTCATAAAGCTTCATTGGAAAATACCAAATATTTGGCACATCATCTGACTGCATGTGAAATCGAAGCAAAAGAAATAAAAACTTCGGTGGAAAGCCCTGAGCTGTTAAAGGAAGTATACAGCCAACTAACACGGGTTGAGCAAAAGTATGAGCAGATCAAGGATGGAGCACAAGGCCCAAGCTTACACCCCCATGATGATGAAGGGTGTAAACAAATGAAAGAAGAGTTGAAGAACCGCCTGAAAGCCGTGGAAACTGCTCAATCAAGCCTAAGCTCCATGGTGTCACAACTTCATATTCAAGTCTCTGCAATGGAAGACCAAGTGGAAGACTTTGAAACTTATAAATCAGGGATCGAAGCTCAATTAAGACTGTGCGAATCTGGGCCTCTAGAAGCCCTCTCTAAAATGGAAACCCAGCTCGAAGCCATGCAAGATCAGTTTGAACGCCTTTCATGGACCTTCGATCAGTTGAGCTACCATTCTGAAACTCCCATAATAGAAGCTCCAGCTATTCATACCCTGACCGGGGTGAATATAGGTCATTTAAACCAACGTTCAAAGACAAGTTCATCCCTGGTGAGGGTAGCATTACCTCATTTTTATACATCTATGAAGCAGCTATGGAAGGGGCCACTGATCATCAGAAGGCCAAACATATCCTTTCCTGTTTGGGTCGCATGGCACAAGAGGTGATGGTCCCACATATGGATGCTCTTAGCACTTGGTCCAAGGTTAAAGAGGCCCTCATAAACACGTTCAGCTCCAAACAAGCTTTAAGTATGAAAAAGCAAGCCTTCATGCATATGAGTATTTGAAAAGGAGAGTCAGTGGTTGCTTTTGCAGAATGATTCTATTTGGAAGCACAGGTGTTGTTAACCTCAAAGATGATGACTTTAGATGATGCTATAGCCACTGTTTTGACTGGAGTGGCTTCTTACCCATTGCTAGCGATGCACATCACTTCAGTTAAACGCTATTTCCATACCATCCAAGATATCAAGGAGGCATTAATAGATGTCGCTGATTTCCATAAGCCCAATGTTTCACGTGGAGCAGTAGCTCAACCCCGCGTTTTAACCATTGATGATCAAAAGCCTAAGCCTCAAGCCCTAGCTATTGAGGAAAAGAAGGAGCCCCTTCAGATAATGGGCCCTAAAGAGCAAAACCCCAAACCAAAACGTCCTGAACGCCCTCAATGCAAATACTGCGACAAAGTCAGCCACATGGAGGCTATGTGCTGGAAAAGAAAGCTGACGCTGAGGAACAGGAGCAATGAAAAGAAATGTCAGCGTAGGAAAGGCACACCTATTGCTGACAAACCTCATGTGCCTAACTAATTCAACCAACTAATGCCATTACCTCGCGTCACAAATACCCCAGGGGATGATTCTGAGGGGGATACAGATGAGGTTGGTTATTACATTGTCAGAGCACCTGCTGAGGTGGAGGTCCCCAATCGCTTAAATGCTGGAGGAGTGGATGAAGCCACTATACCCAAAGAAACGTATCTCAGCCAAGTTCTGGGGGAACCAATTATTATTGATAATGCTACCAACGCAGATGAGGTGGCGTTTCATCTTATGCGCTCTATCCAGCATAGTCACACCATGAAGTCCATCAAAGAAAATTACCCTGAGACTGCAGCGCTATCACCCCCTTTTGGGGGGATCCTCACGAAAGTCAAAGTGGTGATTCAAAAAGTTTGGGTGATGGCCATTTTAGATACAGGCTCCCCCAGTGAACATAATCTCCTCCAAGATGATGAAAAAGATCAAGCTTGCATCTGACTTGGAGTACAACCAAGACTATGGAACCGCTGGTCCCAACAACACCCGCGCGCTGGGTGCCTACTCGTCCCTTCCCATTCATGTTGGGAAGCTCATTCTATCAGCCCCCGCAGTAGCTTTGGAAAATAATGATTATGACATGCTTATAGGTATTCAGTTTTGATTGAGTATGATGGCATTATCAACATGAAGCAAGGGTTCTTGTCATTGCTTAATTATGAAGTTCCCTTGCTTTTAGCCAATACCAAGCCTAGCAAGAAGGACTACTCAGCATGTATAACAACCTTATAAAAACAGCGACTAAAAAAGGGCAGGCTGCTGATAAGCTCTGCACCCCCCTTCCTACCTCTCAAGTGGATGAAAAGGTACCACCCTACCATAACCGCAACACCCCTACCAACATTCTTGAGGGGGGCAATGTCAGACATTCTCCTTTCTGATCAAAGAAAAAGAATGTTGGAGGTATTAATGTTCCTGAATCTGCTCTTATGATTGGCCCATCACCTGCCAAATTTTTAAATAATATTGTGGATATTGACAATATGAGCACCCACAACAAAAAAACCCTAGTGAATTCTCAGTGGAATCCTAACAACTGGAGAAGTACAATTTATCATAAAAAATGGCTTAAAATGATAATAACCAATAATAGGGAAACTCCTACTCCTTGGTCAAATATGAGGAGTATAATATTGCACGGATTGGAACCTTTGCAAGGCAAGAAGATTTTACCTGTCAATGATTGGGTATGAGTAAACCAATCATTATCATCCAAATCCAACCACCGTCAAGGTGCAAAGATATACTTGAGGATGATAGGGTAAACACTAGCCAATCATTACCATCTGAGTCTGACTACCACTGAAATACCCAATCATTACCATCCAAGTCAGACTACCGCCAAGGTGAAAAGATTTTTCTCGCTGGTGATTGGAACAATTCATTAAATCATTACCACATGGGTCAGTTCTACCTCCAAAAATTATTATCTTCGATCTGATAGGCCAAAAGCCTGTATTCCCTAATTTGGAAGACTGAGCTTTGCATTCTTTTGCCTCATATATCAATGGTCTCAAAATTTGAACTAGTTTATATAAGAAAAGTTAGTATCGACAAAGAGACCTTTTCTGGTTTTGCCCTGCCTTTTTAATAAAAAACATAAAAAAACCATAATAAGTGTTATTTTATACTTTTAATAAAAAAGTAAAATTTCTCATTCTAAAATATTATTTGTAGTATCCCTTGGAGGATCCTACACTGCTTTTCTTTCCAATTACTATCACTTATCAGTAAATGATTTGATTCAAACAGAACAATTTAATAATCAATATAAGGTGAGATGAGCATGTTTAATAAACTAGGACAGAATTGGGCGAGCCTGGTAAAGGGTAGTGGGCCTGGATCTGCACTGCCTAAAGGCACTAAGAGCACAGGAGTCAATTAATTAAAGTAATTTAAAAATCTTGAGGTGGTTTCTCCCACAGGTTTTGTGTTTTTTATTAAAGTACTGCAGTTACGCAGAAGTGTCCCACTCTCAACCACTGTCATCAGTTGAGCATGGGATTGTATATTTTTGGGCACAGAGGTACCATTAATATGGGAAAAGTTTTGCGAATTCCAACCAAATTTATTCCTGCAATCTGTGTACATGACAAAAACCACTATTCACCGTGGCTGGGTGGACCTTAGGTTTGAGACAGCATAGGAAGTAAATGAAGCCGCAAAGATCAGAGTAGTGATTGACCTTCCCAACAGTCAACATTTGATATCAACCAAATGTACAAGCTGGACAGAATCCAAAAATATATTTATGATTTTTGACTATCTTCTGACAACACTGGCACCTACAGTAGTCAAACACCATCTCTGGGAGGGCTTAGATCTTACAAAAAAAATTAAGCATCTTGAGATGCAAAGATTTGAGCTGATGCCAACCATTAGCACAGAAAACCAATTGCAATACTTTCCCTGAACCCAGAGGTGTGGAGAATCTCACGAAAATCCCTCATATTTCATCCATTATTATTGATAGGAAAAATCCTAATTATTCCGTGCAACAGTGATAGTGTGCCACCCATATGCAACCACTGACAGGCCTTTGGGCACAAGATTCATTCTTGTCCCATAAAAGAAGGCATATAAATTTTGAATTTCTGTGAGGGGAAAATGGGCAAAGATGACTTAGAGTATGCCAACATTTACTGATACTAAACAAGCATTTAAACAGGGAGAATTTAAACAGTAATAATTATTAAACCAATTTCCCCAAAGGAACGGAAAAATGGCCAAACAGGATTGCAAGTTGGCTGCAGCCAAGGTATAGGCCTCAGCGGAATCAACTATCTCGCCTGAACAAATTCAGAAAGACTGGAAGAACTAGTGTTAGGTAAATCCTGACATTAGTGGAATTCTTGAGATTACATAAGTTGTCAGTCAGATCAATAGGATATGTGATGAAGTTAGATTGAATAATTGCATATCAAATGAATGTTTGGAGTGAAAATGTTCGATTAATCATTTAAATTACTTCATTTGCAATACTGAGTCATTTTTTTCACCAAAACGAATTTATGATGAGACTGAGATGATTTCAACTGCCTTTCAAAATCACATGAAAGTTGCAATCCCATAAGATCCAGAGAAGAATAGTGCACTGTTTAAAATCAATTAAGCTTAGGTAATTCCCTAAAGTTGGATGGTATATAAAACCAAGGCATTCATTTGGTCAATCTTTGCGGTCAATAAAAGATAGCTTATAATGCAAACACTATTAAGTTTATTTACTAAAGTGTTATCAATACCGATCTACCACCCCAGCCTACAAGAAACTCAACTTTCTCCTTTTAAGGCCATGTCTTTAAGCAACTCCCATACCAGCTTACCCACCATTCCTTATACCTGGACACCTCTAGTGCCCTTGTCATACTGGGCTAAATCCCCTTGGTTATGCTAACTCATGGTTAGCTACCCCCAACCAGGTCAGTAGTACACCAGTCCCTGACAACTAGCAACAATGAGCCAATAAAATGGCACAGAAAATTAAGCAGCCAATACAAACAAACAGGATATGGCGGAATCCAATTCAGAAGCAGATTTGTTAAAACATGGGTTTGGAACATCACCAAGGTTATGCATTACAACACAAAAGGTCTTGAATATCAACAATTGAATGCTTCAGACAAAATTTGTGCCCAATGAGAACACACAAGTGCACCACAATGAAAATTGAAAGCCAACAAAGGCAAAAAGGGAACAAAAACAGTAATAGTTAAAGATGAGAATATACCACCAGTGCCTAATCATCATTATGGCACCTTCAGTAATAAATGCAAGGGTGAGCTAAGAGGGCGAGGTAATAGGGCTGAGGGGGCCCTGCTAAATGCTCCTGAGGTGCACTGGGAGTCTCAGTAGAGATAGGGACGCTGAACATAGTGATACTCAAGGCCTTTTTGTCCTGGGCCAAGAAGTTGAGTCTCCCACGCAACCCCCTTTTGGACATCCTGGCGGTGCAGGAAACCCACTGTTCACAGGGATTGGAGACATGGGAAAGCATGCTCCTTCCAACAATATCTATTTTGGTTACAACACTGTGGGGTGATAGTAAATATGAGCTAAAATTTATATATCCACTAATAAAAATCCATTTTTGGATGGCTGCATACTAGACATTACCTTCTCATGGCATGAAGAGGTGCACACAATGGCCAGTGTGTACGCACTAAACCGTGTAATGTAGCATCATGAGTTTCTCTCAGCATTGAAACACCCCCATCTTCCAGAAAACACTTTTGTCATGAAAGTCATGAAATGCTGGATTAGCCCATACACCAACCAATGACCACAAACATTGGAGGCACTACAAGGGCATGTGGAACTTTTCATGTTAAAATCCACTTGGGCCTATATGATCCTTTGCCTAAACAATCGCCTTTTTTGAATAACATGACTCGCCTGCATGTGCACAACAGTAAATTTATTTTTATGTTTCAATTAGACCTAATACTTGTGCCACCAATATTTTGACATCAAATTTATAAATTCAAAACTACAAAAAAAGAATTCTATGACCACCGTCTAGTTTTGGTGCCCTTCACACCATTGAAAATAATTATTCAAGCACCCAAGTGGTACAGAACATACCCAGAAAATCTAGCTGACTCAGAATTTTATTCTTGGGTGGAGAAAATATCCTCATTATGGGATTTTTAAACACCTTTTTGTTCAAACACACTGATCATCTGGAAAATTTCAAGGAAGCAAAAATATACCAAATTAAACACACAACATCAATAAGCTACAGAGCAGCTTCAGCCATCATTAAATGCACTCTGGCTGAAATTGGTCACTTGGAAAACAATGTCCTGCACACAGAATACAGCCCTAATTGAAGATGCAAATGGGCAGAGATTTCTGCACGCTAAAACACCTTGATATGCAAACACCAACACCACATTAGTGTTCAATGCTGAGCAACAAACTTAAAATATGGAGAAGCTTGTTCAAGTTATTTTTTCCGTCAATTTTATGCTAAAAGAACACAGTAGCCTGAACACATGTTTGATGACCAGATATATCCATAGCAGAAACCCCTGAAAATTCACGATTGAAGTACATAGGTTTTACACAAAATTTATATAAATCTAACCTAGTAACACCTGCAAAAATCAAAAAATTACTTGATAATGACATATTGGCACCGCGTCTTAAAATTAATAATTTTTATAACTTAATTTCATTTGAGGAATTATGGGAAGTGGTATGCGGTGCACCACAAGGGAAATGCCCTGGACCTAATGGGCTTCCCTATGATTTTATAAAAATTATGTTAATACCATTTCTAATATTTTTTTAACTTCCATGAATAAGTGCATTATGGAAACATGCATTCTACCTGGAGGCCAAGAAGCATACACAGTAACTCCCTTAAAAAGATATAGACTAAACCTATCCAATTGGTGCCCAATCTCCCTAACTAAAACTAACACTAAAATATTCACAAAAATTATAGCCAAACGATTAAGGGAAATTGCAACTGATGTGATATACTCATTAAAGTACGGATTTTCCCCATAAGATCCATATGGGACATTATTCACAGTTGCAAATGTCTGCTAATTAAAGCCTCTGGATCAAACGTTTTTTAGATTAACATAAAGCATACAACAGGGTGAACTGGACTTATCTCAGGTCCTGCTTCAAAAATTTAAACTCCCAAATAGGTTCATATACTGGGTGATGCTGTTCACAGAGTCAGCCACCATGGCTGTGCGCAGAGCAGTATTTTTAACTAACCTAGTTTTTTCACAGATGTGACTTAGACAAGGGGACCCTTTAAGCCCTCTACTATACAATTTTAGTCTTGATCTTTTAATCCGGAATACAAATGCCCTCATCAATGAATTAATGTCTATGACCAACCACAAGTCAAAATGATGGCTTTTGTTGATGACTGCATGTTGGGTATGTTGGATTTTGGCTTGGAAATCAGCTCTCTGGTGCTTGCTGCCTTGAAATCAAACGATGTAAATCAGGGGCTTTTATTACCGCTGATAGAAAAATAATAAAAAAACAAGAATATATTAAAAAGTTTAAATTTATAGTTATTTTAATAGGTGCTTCATGGGGGTAAAAGAGAGTATATCATATAATAATTTGATATGGATATTTAAAGCATCAAGGCTTAATGTTTGGAAAGCTTGGGGAATTCTAAATTAGATAATATGCGATTTTAGCTCTATCAAGGTTTAACAAACTCGCATCTCTTTATCTGAATGATGGATGGGGAATCATTATTGGTCAAAACATACTCATGAGGTAATGATTTTATAAACTTCAGCAAACTCTATTAGAGAAATTTGATGCACCTTGGAGACCCATGCCAAGCCTATAAAAGGGGGTGGCCCCTGTGTAGGTGCTTTTAAAGGCCTGGTTATGGCTGGTGGAGTACCTTTCAATCGTCACCCCAGGGTCCATCACATGGTCAGAGTAATCTAACTGCTCAATTTATACTTAGTGCCCGTTCAGGATTTAAAATGGTGTTACCCCAATTTTCAGGGTTCCAGTGAGTTCAGCCAAGGTATTTTAGCTGACAAAATCTTCATTTAAGTTGAAATCAATCTCATTAGTATTGGAGACTTTCAAATGTCCAACATTTCCCCTTGTTGGCTGATTTTTCCCCAAAACATTCTAATCCTGAAGTCTGGATGGCAATTGTCTGACAGAGTATATCCAGCAATCAGGATGCTCGCATACTGAGTAAACAAACAAGAATACTCAACCATCAGAAATGAATCATATATTGCTGAAAAGACTGAAATTATACTCCTAGGAAATATCAAACCCATTAGACGCTATCCATCTTGGGTCAGAAGGCTAATACAAATTAAGACTGCTCACCAGATCTAGGAGGCAAAGATCACAAATTACCCACTAGAACTTCTCTTCACTACCAAGCTGGCAGTTGGACCTATCCGCCACTTGAGGTCTTATTAGAGGCAGGGTGGTATGCCAACACCGTGGTAGAGAATCATCTCCTAGATAAAATATCAAAATGCATTACCTCCTGTTGGGATTTTTGCTCATATTCCTAGCCAACTAGATTACCAGAAATCAGTAGGGATAATTCCCTAAAGCAATTTGAATTGGAAATTGGTTGGCATGAGTTTTGGAGTAACTACGTTTGGGGGATTTTGGTTTATTTGCTTGGTTGGATCCACCAAAGATCAATCCAGATAAATGCTTAAGATCTCGTTGGGCAGAGTTGCTGACGAAATAGGGGCATCTGATAGTTAATTAACTATCAGGTGTACCAATTTGTATTGGTTGGGTTTCATCACTGACCAATTGGGAATTTAAGGAGTAAGTTGTGAGGCAAGTGATGCTGCCTGCAACTAGCAAATTGATCAGTTGGTTTGCAAGCTGCCTTAATGGGTAATAAGTTCCATTACCTAAGCAGGTCGCTTGCCAAATATGGTTGGTTTACTTGTATTGAGAGAAAAACTTTAGGGACACATTTTCTGACTCTTTCTGTTTTATATATCAAAGATGTCCAATGATGGAATCCTAGCCAGAATGGGGAAGAGCACTGCTGCTAAGTCGAGGATAAGTGATTAAATGGCAAAGGCTGCCGTTTTATGAATTAGGTGCCAACTGAGGGTTGGGCGCCGCATTCCCCACTATAATTATCCTAAAGAATTTACTAATAAAGATCATCAAAATTATGAGAGGTTAAGAAAAAACATCATTAATTACCAGATCACTTTTAATAGAGTATTATCTTAGTAAACTTTATCAGAATCCATTTCAAGTTTTATTCTTTCTTAAACATATTATTGATGTGTGCAATAATTGGGAGACTCTTTGAGATAAAGAGTAAGGATTTGAGCGGAGATCCAGAGAATAAGTTGAATCAAATCAGGGATTGCTGCCAACAGTGTGTCAAATTAAGAAAAACCATAAACAGAGATCTGAGCATAGATTGAGTTAGGCAGTACAAGGGAACAAATCCCAATTCATGACATCATACTTATTTTAAAGAGGGAATCCTGGCCAAGCGTTAGACCAAAATCTAATACTTCAATTCAACTATGGATAATAGTCGCCATACTATTATCAATGATTATATAACTACTATCATACAACGCGGAGAATTGCACAAAACCTGAACCTGTACAGTTAATATATTTATAGGGGTTATTGACCGAGAATAATTAGAAAATCCATAAATTTTTACACCTCCTTACCTGGACATCATACAGGTCTAACTGGATGAATTTTGATAGCTAATTCCATAATATTATCAATCATCTGATTTACACCCATACAATTGCTTTTTTGCCGGACGTTTTAACACAATTTAAGCCTTAATACATGGATGGCTTTGGTCTGACCATAAGCCCCTGTGACCTTGAAACTTTATTTGGCCCTAGGAGGAATAGAGGTATGGAAATAATTAATTATGTAGAACAAGCAGCCCATATACTAGAATCCTGGATATCCCAGGTGATTAGTCCAGATCTTCCAGACATACATTGGGCCAAAGCAGCAAGATTAAATTTTGCACAAGCACTCTGAATAAGAAATCCATTTCATTCAAACTTGTTGATTAGGTATCAAGCATCTCAAGAAACTGTTACAGGACCGCATGCGCTCTCCTGTAAACTTTAAACAAAACTTCTAGCCACTAGAAGAGCAGAGTAAAAGATCTACATAAGTGGCCAGACCAGTCACCAAGGCGACCAAGGCTAACTCACAGACAAGAAGTTAATGGTCAAGTAGTTACAAACAACATGATAAACTGAAACCTGAGTACCATTGCAGTATTGAATTCCTGGATCTAATGGACATACCATACAGCCTGGAGAATCAAATGATGGTTTGGAGATACACACACCATTCACTACTAAGCCCAGGATACATGCACATGTATGGAGATGCATGCGGATAGTGTAATGCATGGCAGAATGATCAACCGCCGCCCACTCTTTATGTACAATATGTGGCCAATATAGAAGCTTAGTACACCGCCTAGAACAATGTCCGCCATTGGTAGCTATCTGGAAAAGAAGTCATGCACCTAATCCGCCAAGGCAACGGACAATCAATCAGTTTAGCTAGAAACATGTTTGCTCTCAACATGTAGCATTATACATCCATCTTTAATGGCATTATTAGTTGCAATAGTAATATGGACAATCCATACTATAGTGTTGGATTTATTTACAGGAACAACGCCCACCCTCCAAGAAGTCATCAATAGTTTTCACTACCATGTATTAGAACATTTTAAAGCATGGTTGTTTGGCAACATGACCCCACACAACAGAAGGCTAATAAATTATGGTTCACCATATGGTTCCTAAATATTGAATCATTCCTTCACTCATGCTGTATCCAAATATAAGTCACATGAATCCCTCATCGTCTTAAACCAGGTGGTCCTGGATGACAACAGGAGGGGCTATGAGCCCTCTGGGGTGACCTTTTTAGGTATTCATTTTATTATTTTATCCTCATTACTCTGGAAGTGTACGTCACCTGGTCAACCTTCATTGAATAAATGAGCATGTAAAGATATAAAAAACACAAAGTATACCCAAAAGACTGAGGTGTAGCGGACATTATTATGCCACCAGCTTTCTCACCCAGCAGAAAACATATGGCTTTACTCAAATAGCACATAACAAACCTAGCTCTAACGTGGGCTGAGGTATGGAAAGCAATTACACCATGTCGACCATGCTAAGTGGCTAGTGCCCTAGCAGTGGCCTATGGTATCAAATGGAGAGGGGTTTAGGCACTCGCTGGTTTTGGTTGCTCCATATTCCTGTTGAAACACCTTGATTGTGATGCGCAATTGACCACACAGCGTTCCAGAACTTAATTTTTCTCCTTCAGATATATACACAAAACTAGTAAAATTTATGTAGGAAATTTAAGAATGCGACTCCCAAGTGGGGGTCCAGAAATATGTGAAATGGGCTTATATTTCTGAGAAAAATAATGAAGAAGTCAGGCGAGAAAAGTGGAAACTAATCCTTAATTAATAAATGGTAGCTCAGCAAAAGCTACACAAATATACATAATTTAGGCATCAAAAAACCTAACAAATGCCAACCTCCCATCAACTGTTAGAAGTGGATAGAGGGAACCTAAACTTATGAAAATATGTCAGAAAAGAATACTAAATTATTCAAATTATCCCACATCTCATTGAATTGACAATCAAGTCACGTCAGAGAAGTGGGATTACAGCTGTAATCATAAGAGATTTCCTAAGTCTCAAGCCTAGATAATCCAATGTGTAATTTTTAATTTTTACATTGCCACCTTGAAAGCAGGAATCTTGGTGGTCTCAAACTAGGATTGTTAAGGAAAATAAATCATTCAAGCAAACTTCTAACAAATGAGTTCTTAGGGATGGGAGCCTGAATGAAATAAATTGGAAAACCAAGTTCTTGAAAGCGTCAACGTTCAACCTGGAGGTCTCCTGGCAGGCGCAAGAGGCCTAAACCACTAGCAGTCTAAATGACCACCCCCAAACTTTCCATCTTCCTTGCAAGAAATCCAATAAAAGTATTTAAGGAGATCAAGGGTCCAAGAAAATGCTTGAGACATTGTAATTGGGTCGTCTTGAAGCCTTCCATGTAAGCACAACACCAAGAAAAAGATGATCTAAAATAATGTAACAGCTAAGTTTTTAAGGCCCCGCTCACCATTCAACAATTCTGCAAACCTATGCCAAAATAGAGGTACTTCAATTTCCTGGCGTAATTAGTTGCATTAAAATCTTGAAACATAGTTTAAAATTTACAAAAAATAAGTTTTTTGTAAAGTTTAACGTTCCATAAATATTGCATGCATAGGATTTAAACACAAAATATACCAAACTGATGAGTTGAAGCAAAAGTTTATATATTGACTGCCTCTGTCACCCAATGGGCTTGAAAGGGCTGCGCTTGTATGGCGCATACCAACCCTGGCTCTAATGTGGGATGAGATATGACAAGCAATCACGCCATGCCTGCCTCAATTTATCAGTCCTGCCATGCTAAAATTAGCTTATGTCTTTGTGGCGGCCTAAGGTCCCAAATTAGAGAGGGTTCTGGTCAACCTTTGGTCCTGGTTACTCCAGTTTATAAGGTCATGAAATCTTAATTGCAATGAACAAATGCCCTCATGTCATTCCAGAACATTGTTTTTTACTCCTTCAAAATTACACAACCTTAATAACTTTAATTAAGTTATATTTAGGATGTGACTTCCAAGGGGAAGTTCAGACATGTCTAAATGTTTTTTATAATAAGGAAATAGTGAGAGTTTATAGATGAAAAAAGGGGAAAATGATCCTCAATTGATAAATGATATCCCAAAAAGAGCTACATAAATTAATCTTAAGTTAGGTGTCAAAAGCTTAACAAAGATGGCATCCCAGCAACCATTATTCAGTGTCTCAAGGGAACACCAATTTATGAATATTCACTGGAATATATTTTCATTAACTTATCTCACATTGCAATGACTCAATAATTAAGTCATGTTGGAGAATCTGGTATTGCAACCGTTATTTTATAAAATTCCATATGTCCCAACCTTAGGAATCCCATGTACAATCACCAATTGTTACACTAGCCCAAAAGCATTAATATGGCACTGCAGCAAGTTGAGCATGCCTGGGATTATCTGGGTCATATGGGGTGGTGGGGGTTAAGGGCAGCGGTGGAACAAGGGGAAAAAGGGACTCTGCACCAGTAAAATGGTGTAGTGGAGGATGGGTTTTTGAATTGAGCTGAAAGCTGACATCACTGCGTCATACAATAGCTGGATTGAGAGATACAAAGGTAGCTTTACAAAATGTACCATCGTCATGGTATCAGTAGAGAGGCTTTATAAGTACTAGGGATGGGATGTTTATAAAAATCGATGGGGTTTCAGAAGCTGCAGACGCATCCTTTCTAGAGGAGCAATATTAAGGTAGACTTTTTAAAAAAGCAAAATCAATAAACCCCATATTCACAAAGGTAGCAGATGCAAGTTTGATGATTACCTTATTGGCATATGGGAACAAGTGCTTATAGTGATGTGAATTCAGAAGCAAATGCTGGAGCTTGGGAGGGCATTGTGGTGGGAAAGAGTCATATGGACCCACGAAAGTTGCAAAGCAAGGCATTATGAGGAACAAATTGACCCAGAGAATGGGGTCAAATGGTTAAGCCAGGCTGCAAGCGTTTGCATTTGCGTGAGAAACGCTTTTAGGAGCCTTGCTGCTGCCCCACATAGAATCAGCAGGTTGTTAGGACAAGGATATTAGTGGGTCAGTGTCATGTAAGATTGTAGTGAGTAAACTACTTATAGAAAATTCGCTCAAAAGTGGGATTGAGCGGATAGAAAAGATAATGAGAATATTATCAAGAAGCTAGAGATCACCTGAATCTTCACATATTACTAAGGAGTTATACCACTAAAAACCCTGAAGAACATCAGATTTTATTAATATTACTTACTATAGAATTAATAATAAATTGAATGCTGATATCAAATTCAGGCTAAATAATCTGAGTGAGAATAACTTTAGTTAGTAATTTTTTTGATAGTAATTTAACTTGATACTTTCATGTAATAAATACTATGGTAAAATCATTATGTATATTATATAATATAGTTTTAAACTTTAGATCAATAATCTAGTTACCACCTAGATAGTAGACAAATGCATCACTTCATTGATCTACATGTGATGCTTTTATTCTCACCAAAATTGGAATCTGATATAAAATATATATAGAGAACTTCCATTAAACTTTTAAATTGATCCCCTTTTAAAAAGAGTTTTATTGTTTAAAATAGCACTTAAACATTTTTTTGATATTATAAACTTATCTTTTTTTAGTACTAGTGGTGCCCAACCCAAAAGGGAGAGCCACCACACATCTTTATTCACAAATGGGCCAAACAAAGGTGTTAAGTTTTCAGCTGATAGTGCAAGCTAAAATAACTTAACAATGAAATTGAGGATATAAACTCGCTTTTCAAATGAAACTCCTGCTTGTAATTGGGAAGTAGATTTTCCAATAATCCTCAATAATAGCCAAGTAACTCCGGTACACTTATTATTCTTAAGTCTACTGGCACCAACAAATACAAGACCTTCTGTCTTCATACAAAATCAAAAAATTACTCCTCTTTAATTGGGACTACTTCTCCAGCAGGCAACTATGTACTTCTCTTTGGGAAGAATAAACACACACAACTATCTAATATAGATGTAACAGCAACTGATTAAATATTAGATAGATGACAGATGGATGACAATAATTAATAAACTAAGTGACAGTAGTTATTAATGATCAATAAAATGGTAAATGATGATTAATTGATGTTTTATTAATTGGCCAGGCACCAGTATTATATACCTCTTGAGCATCTCCTGGCTGAACTCATCTATTAAATGAGTTCATTAATATTATGCCAATCCTCTGCTGGTCATGGCAATAATTATGAAAAATTTCCAAGTCAATTTGGCCCATGAATTGACTAAAAATAACAATCATTTCAGCCTTATTGAAGGCAATTTTGTTTTTTATAATTGGGACGATTTTGGGTTGCAAACTCAACCATCAAAATCTTCCTGATTAGAGCTACATCATAACTCAATATCTAACAATAAATGGGAATAAAAAATATATGACCATAAAAGATGGCGCACCCCAATTTGGGATGTAAGCAGGCCTCTCAATAGCACTAAGTACGCCCATAATTGGGACATCTATGTTTAGGTGCTTAATGATCAATTTCATTAATCAAACCCAACTTCTGCCTTAGTGCATTAAGATTAGTGCACTAATTTAGGAGGTGCAATTTAGTTAATGCCGTGGGACCACCTTGCACCCAAGTGGACCCATAATCAGCCATAATATGATTATATCATAGCTATTATTTGCTATGATAATTGGGACGATTTAAATAGAATTGAGGTGCTTGGGAAGGAATTTAGTTATGCAGATAAATCAGGAAAAATTAAAGGATCAATCAATGGGATTAATATGTTAGTATTGATGGTTTTCTCAAAGGGTTTATTTTTGAGTCAACCATCAAAATCTAACATTTCCCCCCACTTGACTTAAATAAACCCTGAGTTTCCTGATTCTCTCTTTATATCTGTAAACAACACCACTTCAGCATATCAGAAATTTGTCACTGCTCTTATTCCCAAACAACATCATTATTTAGAAATAAATTGGACTAAACTTATTTTATGAATATGTTTTTATATTGTTTTAAAATCTTGATTAAAGTATCTTGGTTATTTTTTCCAACTTTAATGATGTCAATTTGGCCCTGTTTTTTTCATCTGCTAGATTGGGCAAAATTGGTGCATGAAGATGAAGAATTAGTTTCCAAGTCGCCTCCCCCTCAAAGCAGATGAATAAAATCTATATTTATCTATATAAATTTACATATTTCTTATTACTTGAAATATAAAATCTTATTCTTTTTTTCTATATATATAGATGATAGATAAAAATATTTTTTTCTTTTACTATCATTATATATTTTATTATTATTATTTATATTATTTTTTCTCATAACTATTATTTTCAATTATTTGTATATACTTATGTTTGAATTCTTCTCTTCTAATTGGGCCACTTTTTAGACTTCCTTAGGAATTTAGCATGGACTTGATTATATAAATGGCCCAAATTTTTCTCCTTAATAGTGTAAGAAAAGTTTGAAGTTTTCTCTATAACTTCAAATGGGCCAACTCAAATGCAATTTAACTTGTGAATTTGGCCCAAACCATGGGTATTACAAAATAATACTTCATCCCCCACAGCGAATTTGGGCAGATTATATCAGGTTTTTTGATCTTTTTCATGTCAGGCCTTATAAAGTTTGAAGTTATTATTGAAAGCCTGGGCTTGCAGTTTAATTAAGGTCTCTGCAAGCCTCTTGACATACTGAGAATAGCTCAATTCCTGGGGTTCTTGTAGTAAGGAATACAACAATGGTGGTAAGGCTGGATGCTTCCCATATAGAAGTTGGAATGGAGACATCTTCATGGCCAAATGGTAAGAGATGTAGGCAAAAATGGCTGAACTGAGGAATGTACTCCATTCAGAGGGCTTCTGAGAAGTCAGCTTCCTTAGGATATTATAAAAGTGTTCCATTAACTCTTTCTACTGCACCATTGGTTTCTGGGTAGTGTGGAGTTGACAGAACACCACGCACCCCCATTAATTCATTGAGCTTCTGGAGAATAACCGCAGTGAAATTTGTGCCATTATCTATTAATATAGATTGAGGACATTTGTACCAATGAATAACTTGCTCCAATATAAATTTAGCAGTTGTTGAGGCTCCTAAGTCCTGAATAGCCCTGGCTTTGACCGATTTTGTTAAGTGATCAATTGCCACAATAATATATTTGGCTTTCACATTGCTAATTGGGAGGGGTCTAACCACATCTATAGATATAGTGTGCCAAGCGAATTTGGGCTGAACAAGCTGGTACAAAGTAGCTTTTTGGAATAGTTTTTCCCCTTGACACTCTTGACAACAGCTCAAAGTTTCATGTTTGTCAAAATGCATCGATTCCCAATAGTAATTTTGCTTAAGCTGCTACTTGGTTTTCTTAAAGCCTCCATGGCCAGTAGCCTTATGAGCAGCCAAAATTAGATCTGCTCAAGCTGAAGGATGTGGTAATATATATTTTTTTTCTATCAATCACCTTAAATAAGACTCCTTTTTCAGTATTGGTATCCTTTTTTAATTTGGAGATAATTTTCTAAACTTGTTTGGGCTCATTGGCAAAAGTTCCACTAACCATCTTCTGGAACAAGGCATCTGCAGGCTGACAGAGGGTTGCCACAATGGGCAAATGAGACAAGCAATTAGCATTCTGATGTTTAGCACCAGCCCAGTTCTTGATGGTATAGTTATAAGCCTGCAGCTTAAGTTCCCAGAAAGCCAAAAGTCCTTCTGGCTCCTTCAAGTTGTTAAGCCAGCTTAGGGATGCATGATCAGTAACCATGGTAAAATGCACTCCATGAAGGTATACTCGGAACTGTTTGTAGGCATATATAACTGCCAAACACTCTCTTTCTGTCACAGTATAATTTCTTTCATGGAATTTAGGGTCCAACTAGCATAGGCTACTGGGTGCTCTTTGCCATCTTCTCCGACTTGGGACAAAATGGCTCCAATTGCTGTTAATGATGCATCAGTATGAACAATAAATTCCCAGTCAAAGTCAGTATAGTGCAATACTGGTGCAACTAATAGGGCCCAACAAAGCTGGTCAAATGCCTCCTGGCAGGCCGAATTCCACTCAAAAGAGACCTTATCCTTAAGTAGATAAAATTAAAGATTCTCTGATGTGAGAAAATCTGGCAATAAATTGGCAATAATACCTGATCATACCCAAAAATACTTGAATATCTCGCCTGATTCAGGCATCTTCATCTTAGATATTGCTTCCAATTTAGCCAGTTGTGGCTGAAGACCCTCTTTATCAATTACAAACCCAAGGTATTCCAGCTGGTCCTTAAAGAATTGACACTTCCGGGGCTTGATCTTCAAGTTTGCAGCTGCTAGCCTCTTATAAACCTCTTCCAGGTGTTCCAGATGTTCATCAAAGGTACAACTGAATACGTTTATATCATCTAGGTATACTAGTAAACATGACAATTTAATATCACCCAGTATAGTGTCTATCGCTCTCTGAAAGGTTGCTGGAGCATTACAGAGTCCTTGGGGCATCCGCGTTGGTTGAAATAACCCTTCTTGGGTAATAATAGCGCACTTTTCTCGCTCAGTTTCGGGCAGATCAATTTGCCAATACCCACTAAATAAATCCATCGCTGAGAAGAACTTTGCACCCCCAAGCCTATCTAGGGCATCATCAATATGTGGAAGAGGATAGGAATCCTTTTTGGTGATGTTATTAAGTTTCCAGTAGTCAATAGCAACCAAGTTGCTCCCATCTTTCTTTTTTACAATGAGAATTGGGGCAGCCCATGGACTCTTGGATGGCATCAACATACCATGGTCAAGAAGTTCCTTAATTTCCTTTGACACAACTTCTTCAGCAGTTTTTGAATGCCTAATCAGCCTCAATCAGATAGGTAAATGGTCCCCAGTATCTATTGTATGGGTCACTCCTCTCGCCTATCCAAGGTCAAATCATCCTTAGCAATTATCTTATGGTATTTCTCGAATAATCCCTGAACTCAGTCCTTTTCTTAGTCATTTAGTTCCCCTAAATTGACCACAGGTATGACATTATGCACATATTCCAACTTATCATTGGGAAGCCCTAGCTCGTCCAGGGTTCCAAAATCTTGGAAAGATTCAATCTCCGTTATAGGGATCAAATGGAGATGGGCAACCACCTGATTCCTTTTGATGAAAATTGGCCGATTCTGCATTTTTTCACAGAGGACACTAATTTGTTGATGTCCAGGAATAATTATCCCAGGCACCACATTAGGTTCAAGTTGAGTTTGGGACCAAGGTTGATAAACTTCGCCATAAAGTCCTTCTGGGATTTGAATTGTTAGCCCAGTCAGGACTACAGCCTGCATTCCTGAGTCCAGAGTTAGCTCCTTGTTTGCTCAGAGGGGTATTCCCTTAGACTCATGGATTTGTGTTGGCAGAGCCTTGACATGACGCTTCGATTTATGGTATTCAATAGGGACTATTCCGTCTTGATAGGCCATATTAATAAACAGATTAGGCTTCTTTAGTCCCAATTTTGCGTCTTTAGTATATTAAATTGGGATGGTTTGGCTCAAAATATTTAAGGTATCATCCTTATGGCTAGTGACCACTCCATATCTTCTCATAAAATCAGTGCCAATAAGGACCTCATATTTCTGATTCAGCAAGACTATAGCTGGAGCGGATACTACTATAGACCAAAATCTTATAGGTAAGGCACTATATGCCCCAAGAGATCTGGTGGTATGTGTTCCTGCAGTGCCATATTCTTGATCATGGGCAACATCCGGGGCTATTCCCAACTTCTTCACCAACTTAGTGCTGACGATATTTAAAGGAGCTCCACTGTCAATAATGGCCCAAACATGGACCTTATTGACAGCAATATCAGCATAGGTACACTCAGAGTATGGTTCAGAAGTGTTTATTAAGTGAGTAGATTAGAGTTGCCCAACTCCAAGTGTGATTTGAGGCAAGAACATATTTTGGGGAAGTTTTCCGCCAGAGTCTGCATAGGGATTGAGACCTGTACATCTTTTAGGGAGGGCAGGTCATGAGAGCGGGTAGTGTGAGGATCAAGGCCATGGTCCAGTTTTGCTTGGCATATGGTTTGGCCACCTCTATTTGGGCCTCTTCTGAGGCTTCACCTGATTTTTGGCCTTTTCAGGATCTGATTGTAACCATATGTACATTGTCAGCCATAATACAATGTAATGAATCTTCGCATATCAAATCAGACACAAAAAGTTTTCTGGAATCAGGAGGAATGTTTTTGGTATGATGGGTGGTAGTAGAGCATTCCGCCTCTACTCCACCTGCCCTTTTCCTGAATCTGTGTCCTTTTTGACTTTGTAAGCCACATCAACTCCTGTTTTCCCATCTATTCAGGCGCAACACTTGCTGGCGATGTGTCCTTTTCTACCACAACGATGGCAAGTGATAGCACTAGATCTGGGATGGTCGAGTTTCTGCTCCTTGGGATTCCCATTTATTTCTTAATTGTGGCTCTTATTAATAATTTTATGTTGAGGGCGCACCCGTTGCAGATTGTTTGGCTGATTTGGCGCATCAAAGCTTCTTGAACAGCGGCGTAAATAGTCCACAAGTCTATTTGTCTCCATATCTCAATTAAAAGCAGGGATCATTATTCGTTCCAAATCATGATATGGCTGTACAGCATGTTCCATGGTGATTAATGCATCATATTTGGTCATAATGTTTGATCCAAGGAGTACTTGAGCTTCATGGTAAAATCAATTGGCAAACTCTTTGATAGTGCTCATTGGGTTTAAACTTGATATTTAAGAGCTCCATCTTTTGGGTTGACAGCTTTTTGGGCCCACTGAATTCCTTAATGACGGCCTGTCTGAACTCGTTGTAAGACCAATCTTCCCCTAAATAGGGCATTACAGGGTCTACGCTGTGTGAGTCCAAACAATTGGTGAGCACTGTCACCTTTGCATGATTGTACGCTCCTCTAATGGCCTTCTCAAATAGCTTCAATAAGGAGTATAAATTGCCATCTTTATCAAATTTCAGCAGATTAAGTGGTTTGAAGTCATCTCCGCCTGAGTCCCTAACTGGAGAGGCAGTTTCTCTTCTTAAGTTTGACCAACTTGGGGAACCTTCGGCAAGAATGGGATGCTGCAAACAACTTGGAGTGGGCATAGAAGTAAGAACTCATGGAATGGTTTATATTCGATACATCCATCCCATAATCTTCATCTGCCTTATGATAATCATCTAAATCGATCAACTCTGTTTTCTGAAATTGGGACTGATGTGGCTTCTTAAGCGCAACTTGGCATGTCTTCAGAGCTGCTTTTTCCTCCTCGCCTCCCCCAAGATTGGTTGCACACTTGCAACTATTAGTCTTAAGATACTCCATTTCCTTGTTAGCTTGAGTGAGATCTGCTTCAGCTAATGTCACTCGGGCCAAAAGTGCCTTCATTTCTTCTGACATTCTTGACATCCTTGTGTTAGAAAGTGTCAGTTGACTCTCCATATTGGTTTTCTCCTCAAATAAAATTGTATTGGAAGTACAGAGTTCAGAAATACTTGACCATACGTTAGCTAATTTGGCCTTGATATCTGAATTATCCGGTTGCTCTACTGTAGCAAGAGGTAACTGGGCTAAAGCCTCAATATCTCTCTGGGTAGCTGAAAATTTGGTCTGAATATAATTTTCCAAATTGACATATTTTTCCTCTAACTTAAGGAGGGTTTTTCTTGAATCTTGACCTTGTGGTAAAAGGTTTTTTGTATTGGCTGCAACATAATGATACTGCGTCTCAAGTCTGATGCAGTGGTTAGTGATATCCTGTTTCCACTGACTTGAGAATCCCAAATTGTTCAGCACTTGTGTAGCTATCTTTGGGACGCCTTCATTAAGTTGAATTAACAACTCATCAATTCAGCCATGGGCTTCTGCTGCAGCTCCAGTGTTTGAAACAATTGCTTTTCGTACTTCTGCAAAGGAAAGTACCTAACTTCTCTAATAAGCAAGCGTGGGCCAACCAGTCCTCATCTTGAATACAGTGAATGTGAGAAAGTTCAAGATTTTGACATGCAAAGATGCGTTGAGCATGATTAATAGATGGTTGTACAAAATTAACTAAATATTTGTATGTGTTGGCCTGACTCTCCTGAAGTCTTCGAGCCAAACCAGCCATGGTGGCTTCTCTATATTCTTGATAAATTTCGTTCTTCAGTGCTTGATCTTTCATGTAATAAGGTAGACCAAAGCTCGGGTCAATTGTTGAAGAACCAACCTGGTAGCCTCAAAACAGGGTTTCCAGCATTTTCTTGATGTTGGCCTGAGTAAACTCGGCAAGATTAGAAGGTAAAGTGGGGCCTGTTCTAGATGCTATTAGCTCTAATGAGTACTCATTCCCCTCCTCATTGTCAGAATGATTTGATGTAAAATGTTCAATGAACTGAACATCGCTTGTTTCCATTTTGTTGTCGCTGCACTTTTGGGCTAATTCTGAAAGCTGATCATCCATATTCATATTAAGGTAGTTGTTTTTTCTTTGAGTGAGCACCAAAATGTTAAGTTTTCAGCTGATGGTGCAAGATAAATTAAACTTAACAATGAAATTGAGGATATAAACTTACTTTTCATATGAAACTCCTGCTCATAATCAGGAAGAAGTTTTTCCAATAATCCTCAATAATAGCTGTCAGAATCCAGCAAGGGTTATGCTCGCTGGTGTTATGCGCCACTGGATCCCACAATGGAATGTTTAAAATAAATAATAAACTACTAAGAAAACTAAGTTTTTTACTTTTTGTTTTTATTTATGCGGGGAAAACCAGAATAAGCTCTTATATTTGATACTAGTATTACATATTTAAACTAGTTCGAATCTTGGGGCCATGGGAATTTGGGGCTATAGTATTAAAAAGATGAGTCGTCCAAATTAGGAAATATAGGCTTTTGGCCTATCAGAATGAGGGTAAATATTTTGTGGCAAAACCAACCCATGTGGTAATGATTTGATAAATTGTACCCAATCACCGGTGGGTAAAATCTTCTCACCTTGGGGGAGAACAGACCCATGTGGTAATGATTTGGTAAATTGCACCCAATCACTGGTGGGTAAAATCTTCTCACCTCGGGGAAGAACAGACCCATGCGGTAATGAACACCTCAAATTTGGGTGAGGAGTTGGAGAAATCCTACTATCAGTTCTTACCTTATTAAGCTGATTTTGATTATAAAACATTTTTCCCAATGGGTAGGGTTCCACCAAGAATCCACCAAGGTCTTTTCGCCGTTGGTACTCATACCCTTGTTAACCATAATATTGTTTGAAGATCAGACATGTAATTGGCCAATTGTAGTAGCAGATTTGGGGGCATCCTTACCTCCAACATTCTTTTTCAAAAGTTGAGAAGGAGAATGTCTGACATTGCCCCCCTCAAGAATGTTGGGGGGAGTGTAGGGCCAAAGAAAGCGGCCATGTACCCGGTTTATGGTAACTCCCATGGCTAACAATTTGATGGAGTATTCATTGCCTCTTTTGTAGGTGATGGAGAAAGGTCCCTCCCAAATCGAGCCAAGCTTACCACTTCTCGGAGTGATGCAGGTATGGTAGTATAACACCTTATCAGCCACTTGAAATGTAGGAAGGGGGGTGCGGAGCTCATTGGCAGCCTGCCCTTCTTTAGTCACCGTTTTTGCTAAGTTGGTCATAGCTTCAGCTTGGAATTGAATAATTTGGTTAGCTAACCTTCGCATGGCTTTCTCAGGCTCCTCTCCTCTAGAGAAGACATCCTTAGCTAGAAGAGTAGGTATGCCTGGTTCCCTGCCATACAAAACTCGGAAAGGGGACATTTTCAGAATCTGGTGATAACTAATCCAGTAGGACATAAGGGCACTGGGTAAGAATTGATTTCAGTGAAGTGGATCAAAGAGGCCATCTTGCGGAGGATAGAAACTAAGGTTACATTGGCTCTTTCCACTTCCCCGTTGGTAGATGGATTGTACAGAGCTGAAAAGAGTTGTTGGGCTCCCATGGAGGTATCCAGGAGTTTGACTACTCTAGAGGTAAAATTCTTGCCATTATTGCAGAGTAGTACTTGGGGGCAGCCATGCTGAGAGAAAATATGTTGGTGTATGAAAGTGGCAGTTGCCTTGGCTGTTTGGGCAGGAAGCGCCACAGCTTCAACCCGCTTAGTGAAGTGGTCGATGGCTACTAGGATAAAACAGTTGCCACTAGTAGACTGTGGAAGGGGACCTATGACATCCAAACTAATAGTGTGGAAAGGTTGTTGCGGGGTCGTTGGTTGATACTGGTATCTTTTCTTGAAACTGGATTGTTTCTTGCACGTAAGGCAGGCTTCTAAGACATCAACTATAGCTTCCATCATTCCATCCCAATAGTATCGATCCTTAAGCCACTCATAAGTTTTCTTTGCCCCTCCATGGCCTAAAATAGAGTGAGCTTCAAGGATGGCAGGTACGCGTTCTGAAGGCCGGAGGTAAGGCAGCCACTTTGCTCCCACCTGCTCAGCGGGGGCCAATAGGATAAGCTTCCCAACACGAATGGGAAGGGAGGAGTAAGCGCCAAGGGCGTGGGTGTTGTTTGGGCCCGTGGTTCCAGAGTCCTTGGTGTAATCTAAGTCGGGCATCAGTTTAATCTTTATCATCAGCTGAGATGAGATTAAATTCACTGGGGAACCTGTATCCAGGATAGCCATCACTTGGACTTTGTGAATGACTACTTCAACCTTTGTAAGTGTGCTTCCAAAGTTGGGCGACAGCGCTAAGACCTCCTTGAGATGGAAAGTGGAGGTTAATTTGCGTGCAGTCTCAGGGTGAGTTTCCAAAATAGACTGCATGGTATGCCCTCGCTGTAAAGGGTGAATTAAGCTCAATAGGAGCTGATCAGCGTCGCTGGCTGTGTCAATAATCGCCATACAACCTATAACTTGGCGGAGATAGGTATCCTCAGGTATGGTGGTTTTGTCTACTCCTTCAGCGGTTAGGCGATCAGGGACCTCCACTTCCTCGGGAGCTCCCAATAAATAGTACCCAACATCATTGTAACCCCCCTCAGAGTCAGCCTCAGGGGTATTCTCGACCATGGGCAAGGTTGCAATAGAAGTAGGGGAGACAGCCACGAGAGGTTGGATAATTAGCTTCGCTTTAACTGGCATTTCCACAACCTCAGTAGTTCTGGAGGATATACCCTTAGGGCGCGCACCTATCGGCTGAGCTGGAGGGGAAACCATAGTAGGGGTCTCCGCTTTACATGAATGAGGGATGTCCGTTTTAAGTCTCACCAAAGAAGCAGGTTTTGCAGGGAGGATATGCACAGATGGCCTCACTTCCAACGGTTCAATAGGCAGCAGCTCCTTAATGGTTAGAGCAGAGGGGTGCCCCTCATCTTCATAAGTAGTTACACCTAACGGATATGGGCAACGTCTAACAAAGCCTCTTTTATATCGTGGAAGGTTGAAAAGTGGCGTTCCACTGAGATGATGTGCCTGGCGAGAGAGAGTTGTGAAGCTAACCCTGTTAATATGGCGGCGATAACATCATACAGGGTAAGCAGGTTAGACGTAGCCAGCCTTTGAGCAGTGAGATAGATACGCTCAGAGAAACTAACGAGGGTTTCGCCCTCATACATGGTAAGGCGCATGAAAGCCTGTTTTTCCCTGTATAAACTCTGCTTGGATCCAAATTCAGTCAAGAGGGCCTTCTTAACATCTGTCCAGGTGTGCTGAGGATCCAGGTGAGGAAACGATCAACTCTTGAGCTCTGCGGCTTAAACAGGGAAAAATGTGCTGAACTTTTTGTTTATCAGTGGCGCCATCCATCGCAGCTTCATAAACGTACAAAAAGGAAGCAATGCTCTCTTCACCTGGGGTGTATCTCTCCTTTATAGGTAATTTGAACGGCCGTTGCTCTAGCTTGTTGAGACGGGAGAAAGAGCTGGCTAGTTGCTTCTCAAGGGCAACTAATCGTGATTCAGTTGAAGAAGAACCAGAAGAGCTGCTCATGTTTACAGCCTCCATTTTAGTAACCACGTTTTAGTGTACAGGCGTCCCCTGTAGCGAGCACCAAATTGTCAGAATCCAGCAAGGGTTATGCTCGCTGGTGCTATGCATTACTGGATCCCACAATGGAATGTTTAAAATAAATAATAAACTACTAAAAAAACTAAGTTTTTTACTTTTTGTTTTTATTTGTGTGGGGCAAACCAGAAAAAGCTCTTCTATTTGATACTAGTATTTCATATTTAAACTAGTTTGAATCTCAGGGCCATGGGAAATTGGGGCTATAGTATTAAAAAGCTGAGTCATCCAAATTAGGAAATATAGGCTTTTGCCCTATCAGAATGAGGGTAAATATTTTGTGGCAAAACCAACCCATGTGGTAATGATTTGATAAATTGTACCCAATCACCGGTGGGTAAAATCTTTGCACCTCAGGGAAGAATAGACCCATGTGGTAATGATTTGGTAAATTGCACCCAATCGCTGGTGGGTAAGATCTTCTCACCTCGGGGAAGAACAGACCCATGTGTTAATGAACACCCTAAATTTGGGTGAGGAGTTGGAGCAATCCTACTATCAGTTCTTACCTTATTAAGTTGATTTTGATTATAAGATATATTTTCCTGATGGGTAGGGTTCCACTGAGAATCCGCCAAGGTCTTTTCGCCATTGGTACTCATATCCTCATTAACCATAATATTGCTTGAAGATCGGACATGTAATTGGCTGATTGTAGTAGCAGGTTTGGGGGCATTCTTACCTCCAACATTCTTTTTTAAAAGTTGAGAAGGAGAATGTCTGACAATAGCCAAGTAACTCCGGTACACTTACCATTCTTAAGTCTACTGGCACCAACAAATACAAGACCTTCTGTATTTATACAAAATCAGGAAATTATTCCTCTTTAATTGGGACTACTTCTCTGGCAGGCAGCTATGTACTTCTCTTTGGGAAGAACAAACATACACAACTATCTAATATAGATGTAATGGCAACAGATATGAATATCAGACAGATGACAGATGGATAACAATAGTTAATAAACTAAGCAACAGTAGTTATTAATGATCAATAAAATGGTAAATGATGATTAATTGATGTTTTATTAATCAGCCAGGCGCCGGCACTATATACCTCTCAGGCATCTCCTGGCCAAACTCATCTATTAGATGAGTTTATTAATATTATGCCAATTCTCTGCTGGTCATGGCAATAATTATGAAAAATTCCCAAGTCAGTTTTGCCCATGAATTGACTATAAATAAAAATTATTTCAGCTTATTGAAGGCAATTTTGCTCTCATAATTGGGACGATTTTGGGTTGCAAACTCAACCATCAAAATCTTCCTGATTAGAGCTACATCATAACTCAATATATAACAATAAATTGGAATAAAACATATATGACTATAAAAGATGGCGCACCCCAATTTGGGATGTAAGCAGGCCTCTCAATAGCACTAAGTACGCCCATAATTGGGACATCTATGTTTAGGTGCTTAATAATCAATTTCATTAATCAAACCCAACTTCTGCCTTAGTGCAATAAGATTAGTGCACTAATTTAGGAGGTGCAATTTAGTTAATGCCATGGGACCACCTTGCACCCAAGTGGACCCATAATCAGCCATAATATGATTATATCATAGCTATTATTAGCTATGATAATTGGGACGATTTAAATAGAATTGAGGTGGTTTGGGAAGGAATTTAGTTATGCAGATAAATCAGGAAATATCAAAGGATCCATCAATGGGATTAATATATTAGTATTGATGGTTTTCTTGAAGGTTTTATGTTTGAGTCAACCATCAAATTCTAACAAAAGGGATTATCATAAATTAAAAAAGTTCCTAATATAGACCCTAGGTTATCAGTCTAGGAAGCCATATCAGATGGCGAGGAGGCTTTGAGGAAACTTTTGTTCAGCGCCCGCTTTGGCTGGCGGACCATGGAGGGCAGCATTGGGGTGGGAGTATCAGCGACATGAGGAATAAGGAGGTATAATTGGGGGTTTTCTTTGTTAATGAGGCCGGCGATTATAAACTTATCCTATTATTTGGGTCTTCTAATTTTGCAACCTTATTTTACTGGTCTTAAGTTTCAAATTTTGGGGCTGAAAATACAACTAAGTACTAAAACATATTGTTATTCTTTTTTCTTACAGAAGTTTTTAAGTAAAGTACCAAAAGCTTTACTAAAAACAGCATACTATAGGATGGTTCTTACTACAAGGGGCTCAACAGAAACTAACATGCCAACAATTAATCTACCACACAATTTAAGATACACCTGTCAATACTGTCACTCACTGGGTGAACACTATAAATTGCAATTTTAATGACCACATAGAAAGTCCACTCAATGTTTTAATTGAAGAGTGTCTCCAAATCCTTGGAACCTAAATTAAGATGATTTACCTAGATTTCTACCAAAGAAGTTATTGAATCCATAATTGGTATTTTACTCTGGGGTTTGTGCCACCCACAATAAATCATCAGTTATGAATGATGTTTGATTGAAAGAAATTAAACTCAAATCTATTAGAGAGATATGGCAGTATTGCAAACATATCTCTCTAGATACATCCAAAATTTTGTACACCCATCCTTGTACCACATTGTGAACTTATTTAGCGATAACCACAAAGAGCTGTTATATCATATGAGTACTTAAATGCTTTATTATTTGCCTACTAAAAGGTTTGCCCTCCTATACTCTCATCACATTGTGATTTTCACAAAAAGATTTAAGCAAAACGTGAATATATTATATATAACTTTACACCCAAATACTATTTACTCTGGATTTATTTAAGTATGTGGAAAAAGCTATATAGAGTTCTGAAAAGATCTAATGGAACTAATGAAAGGCCCACAACTTATTTAGTCCTTTATCACAGATTTTCATCAAAACGAAGCCTCAGCACGTGGTGAGATGTCCACCCAAGCTTAACTATATAATATGATGTTAAGGATGCTTTGAGTGTCTTTAATCACAACTGGAAAAAGCCCTAAAACGCATCAAAGAGCATGATTATCAACCATCTGATACTACTGTGGTTTTTTAGAGCCTTGGACTAATAGTAACTCATGTGAAATGATTTAGCATCTTTAGAAACTCAAGTATCTTCCCTAATTTTTGTCAACCATATTAACAATTTAAATACTAGTTAATGAATCAGAAGACTAGCAGTTAATCTCTAAATAAAGTTTATCATCACCTTAATAGGCTGAAGGTCTATGGGATAAGATGAAGTTAAGCTCCTTTCCAAAGTTATTCACCCAATTATGTGCTGAATGTAAGGGCATGAAAGAGGACCCAATAAAAATATTAGAGTTAGAGAATTTGAGAACATACTATTAAGAAAATTTCAATCTGCTGCAAGAAATCAAACTACCAACCTTAAACATTGCATTTAAAACCATGAAGTTGATATAACTTCCCTGGAGAAATGCATGTATGTGTTTGATACTACTCCAAGACTAAAGGCTGAAGACGTGGAAGGACAACTTGAAACTAGTAAAGACAAAATCTTCCAACTTGCTCATGACATTGGTTTATCTGAATTGCAAATAAAATAACTTAATGAAATTCTCTTAGAGTATATGCCCACTCTAATGAAGAGCCAACCCTATTATTGCCAAATTGTAAAATAAGCTCACACCAGGATAAGGCAGCATAGCGTACATTCTGTATGTTACAAAACTGCCATGGATGGTGCAACTGACCACCAAGAAAGCTGGATATATCTTGTCCAACTTTAAGTCACATGATCCAAGAAGCAATTTATTTCACATGAGCAACATAAACGCCTTGTAGATGTTAAGGAAGCGATTGCTATGTTATTTGGACTAAGAAAAGTCTGAGCATGAAGAAACAGTCATTAATGAGAAATGGACTACGCCAAAATGAGACTCTGGATGAAATCACAGATTGCTTTTATATTAAGGCACAATCTTTGCTGACTTTGAAAATGCTCACCCTTGATGATGCCATGGCTGTCACTATAGCTGGAATTCACAACAACCTTAATTAGGCACGCATATCACCTCAATCAAACGCAGCTTCTATATGTTATAAATATTAAGTAAGCTTGAATTAATTTATTGACATTAAAGAGCCTAAATATGAAAGATAGGTCTCAGCTAATTAAGAGTTTTTAAAGATTTTTATGATTTATTTAAAAATCATAGTAACTCAAGTGTAACTTTTATAAAAATATTAACCATGCAGAGAATGAATGTTATAAGAAGATCTCAGTCCTTGATGAGCAGGGAAAAGATGAGTTGACTTTGGGAAAGATACCCCTATTTCCAACAGTCTGAAGTACTGAAAATAATCCCATTAAAATAGCCCACCTTACTTTTATTGAGAATAACTGACAATGAAGATGAAGGGGTCAATTAGATATGAAGTATATGTTTAGGCTCACCTACAGAAGTTAGCATTCCAAATAACCTGAAAGCCAAGAACTTTTAAGATGCCCAAGTCCCAGAGGATACTTATCTCAGGAAAGTCCTCATAGATCCACATAGCTGTTAAAACAGTCAGTGATGCCATATTAATTTATAAACTTGTTAATAAGAGAATATAAAAACCATAGTTTAATTAAAATAAAAACACTGAATCTACCAAGGAAATCAATGCAAAAATTTGCCTTGAAAAAGTATTGGCTTTGTCGCCTAGATTTAAAGGTAATTTTACAAAAATTAGAGGCTAATATACAAAGATTCCAAATTATGACCATTTTGGATACTGGATCTCGATTTACCTCATATCCTCAAGCCTTATCAAGGGTATTAAGTTGATACAGGACCTTGAATACTCTCATATATATGGTAATGCTATAAAAACAAGATTAAGGAATAGGTGCATAGTTGTCCTTGACAATACATATTGACGAATTATTTTTTTAGATCCTGCTGCTAGGGAACTGTTATACAAAATAAAAGTATTTCTTTCATTGTGGGTGTATAAGCACCCAAGACAGATGCCTTAGGCCACTAGGTACCATCGTTCTGATAAGTGGAGCAGGTACCAGAATTGCTACTAGGTTGGGGAGAATGTTAGGGCTGGTCAAATGTTTGGTATGTTGTAGAAGCCCCTGGGTTTCACATATATGCTTGCTGGTCAAAACAAACCAGAAATGAAAGATTAAGAAACACAGCCAAACCAATACCAAAAAAAAGTGTCTCCTCCATTAAGCTTACTAAAATATTGACATGAGGCGGAATTTGGTATTACATATGAAAATAAAAAGATTGGGATTTAATTTTTATTACATAAATTATAAATAAATAAGCAAAAACTAAGATATGCAGTCTGTTGTCATCAATAAAGGATGGGAAAGAAGCTTAATAAATTTTTAATGTGTTGAATGACCAACGTTATTCTCAAACAGTACATTTTGTGATATAATCTCCAGCTCATGGAATTTAATAATTCAATTTTGGGGTTTGTTTATCTAAGTCTAACTTGCCAATCTTGTAACGCGTTGGCGCGTTCAAAGCCCATTGTATACCATTTTTGGTCGCCTTTTTTGTTAGTGCATACTTGAGTAGACTATTTTCACCTGGGGTTGCCCCAGGTATTAGATCCTTTAGGACTTAGGGATTTTCTGTGTAATTTCTTTTGTTCGTGAAGAAGAATAGCCTTTGTGGCACATACTTCAACCATACCTATGGAGTCAGAAAAAATTGTCTGACTTTCTCTAGTTAGGGTTTTGCTGATTTTATGATAGTGTTTGGTTTGGGCTTAAGTGGTTTGGTAGGTGGCATAAGCAAAACAGGGAGGAACTGCTACTACACATTTTTCACCTAGGGTATTCCCTAGGTCATGAACTTTGGCAAAAGGCAGATATTTGAGATTGATCCACTCTTTGTCCTAAAGGTGTTTGTCCTATCCACATTGATACTGGGCCTGAAACCTTAAACCTGCAATTGCTTTGGACAGTAACCTCTAAGATATGCTCATAGGAACTTAATTAATAGTCAATTATTAAAGAATTATTAATATTAAATAGGGTAGCTTTCCTACTAAACTATGAAGTTCCTTTAGTGCTGGATGATAAAGAGTCAAGAAAGGATAAATGATTTGTCTGGTTAGATACCCTTCTTGGGATTTCAGAATTGCTTCTGGTAGCACAAACCATTATTTGATTAGGTCCGTTAGAGCATGTGGTTTCATGAGAAGTTGTATTTATTTGATGAGAAGCACTTACCATTATTAGAGCTTCAGATTTCCATATTTGTTAATGTAATGGGGCTTAACTAGGGAGGCTCAGAGGACCCAAGGAAACTTTCAACTAAGAATTAAAATTAGGAGAGTTTAAATTACTATATTAGTAAGAAGGTTTTACAATCTAAAATACCATAAAAGAATCAAAATAGAAAATAACTATTAAACTCATTCCATGTGTAATGCTGGAAGTAGATCAGATAAAATTTTTTGATGATAAAATATAGACCTGAAGTTGGGAATAAATCAGGATTATCAAATCTGGATGGAATGAAATTTATATTGAAATACTTGCGCAAACCATCTTGTGATATTTACTCATGTACCAGTTTATTAGTTTACATTTTATAATACTGAGAAGCCAACAGATGGAGAGGCACAGTTGATGGCGTGAGTCTAGCAATTTGGGCAAATGCACAAGTTAATTATCATATGGGGCTCCGTTTCCTAACATCAATAAATTAACAAGTTAGTTGGGTGGATCATTATATGTTGTTAACTGGGAACATTGATTAGGAGGCAATTTATCCTAAATTTTCTCACATGTAAATTAAATACTTTATTAGAAATCTGCAATGTTCTAATCTAATAATGTAGAGATCATGAGCTTATCCCATTAATCATTATTTGGTAATTTAATATTAATAAATTCAGGTAAAATAATTAAAAATAAAAAATATATTGTAATACAAAGTCAAGGCCCTAACCATATTAGGGAAAAATCTGACAGAGCCTATAAAAGCCTTAAATGGTGTGACAATATTTTTCCAAGGATGGTTAAACTTTTCCTGGTCTCAAATCATAATAGTTGGGTTGATATGAAAATCAATGCGGTTGAGATAAATTTCAGCCTGTCAGACATGAGATTTACCTCAGATACAAGCTTATAGAAGCAGTTGGTGGGATAGTATATTTTACACCATTAACGTCATTTTTAATCCTGTTTATCTTGATAAGCTTAATCTTAGGGAGGATATATTTAAGTTTTAAACAATTTACTCCACTCATTAATTCCAAGCTTTTTTCAAAGTTTGGGATGAAAGGCAGAGTATAAGAACAGCAAACATTCTTCAAGCCATATGTTTTAGGCTCAATTTTGAAGTAGGGTTCGCCTTCAGTTTTATTTTGACTTCAGCAAAAAAAGATTTATGAGGAATGTAGCTTCAAGAGTTTTAATGATTAATGGATTAGGAGTTGATTTGGCATCCACTTAAGTTGCAAGCTTAGCTGAGTTTAAGATTCTTAAAAGACCAGCAGTGAGGTAATTGGCTGGTCCTTCAATGACTATAAGATTACTAGTCTTGGTAACTATAAGGGCTTGGAAAATATTCAACCGGCCAAGTTTGATACCTCTCAAGGCAATGATAAAAAAGTCAACAGGCTGAGGAATCAATAAAGTAGACTCAAATATGTAACCTCAGGAGACAGGATATTCTTCAATAAGTAGTTGTTACAGAATTACTTAGAGAAAGTATACAAAAAGTTCTTAAGATAAAACAAGTAAAGTTTATTTTTATTAAACTTCTTGTATTTATGGAAATCGAGATTTCATCAAAAAGGTAGACTCATAGGCTCTCATTGTACAGGATCTTTATCAACTGATGTCAGGATGCTAATTGAGATGATTTACTAAAGGAGATTAGATATAGTACATTTGAATCAGAAGCTGTTATTTTAAGGGGCTGAATATTCTGATAATTGATGTTTTGGCGTAGAACATACTCCTTAAAATAAATTTATCATTAAGAGAATCTTATAAGGAAGCAGAATTGATCTCATCTCCATTATTATCCCAATGTATAACAATGACCCCTCAAGATCCTGTCAAAGAGAGACATAGGGCCTAAGAAATTGAGCATAAACACGATTGCTTATAGATCTATAAGCTAAATTGGCAATGAATATTAAGAGTAGACTTTATTATTAATTTGATATGGATCAGAACAAAAAAATGTTGAGCTTGTTAGGTAAATCTCCTGGTCAATGATGGAAAAACGTAACATGATCTCCCAATTAGAATAAAGGTAATGCAGGACATCTGGCATTTTTTTTTGTTCTCTATGTAAAGCGTAACTGTAATGCTCCAGTTCCAGTAGAGGTGGTGAGCAAGGGCCCAACTCACTGCTAAGGAACACTCCGTTTAGTTTAGGGAACACAAAGTACCGCCCACAAGGACATTGCACAGAAGGGTTCACACAAGGATGGCACACATTGGGCTAATTTAGACCTCTAGAGGTCGGAAAACCAGACTAAATAAGTGCACATATAAAACGTAAACCTAATGGGGTTTTATTCATGTAAGTCAACCAATGAGGAAAGTTGGTCTCATGAAACATACTTTAAACAATGGGAGGCGAGTTGTAAATTGGAAAAATGGTGCTAAGCCTAAGCAAACCAATAGGCGCACCCTACCATTGGTCAGGGTACTAAAACTTGAAATTGACCAAACTCAAGTTATAGATTGTAACTGGACTTGACCCAATTTGGTAATATATTATAAATGGAACTGGTTTTAAAAAACTGTTTCTAGAGTAACCATAATGAACCATTAGGATTTAGGACGTAGTGGTGCATTTTAACGCCCTGGCTGTAACGCTAGGTTAAGCATCACGCACATTCCCAGGATTAACCTGGGCATATCTTGCCTGTACTAAGCGTTGGTACGGGGTATGTTGTAAGTCAGAAAGGCCTTGTAATTGTACCTTTTTGGCCTCCTGAAGTCCAGCCTTGTCCTTTCAGTTGGTTCCCTTAATTATTTCATTAAGCCATGAAATTACCCTCTTGTTCTTTTTGGGTCACACCTACCCCACCAGGGGGCTTCTATCAGGAAAAAATTTTGTGTTCTGGGGCCAACTTCAAAGTGATGGTTTGATTTAATTGAGGTCCAGCAGCCTGGGGAAAATACACGTGAAAACTTCAATCAGGTCTTGGGCATGGGTGCAGTTGTGCGCTGGTACCCAACTGTTCTCCACTGCATATAATCCCTTCACAGTATACTATGTACTCAAGACTTCTTTTTACTAGGCAGGAGGCTACTAATTACTCAACTTCCCATTCCAGCGCCCCATCCACGAGATAAGCCTCTGGATTCTCTGATGGGTCCCTTAAACAACGTAATCTTACTTTCATGGGAAGATGGCAAAGATCTGGAACAACAAAGGAAGATCCAGCTCGGTATGAGGCATGACCCATCTTTCTTTAATGCGGTAAGGCTCAATCCTCTTTGGTCCCAGCTTTTTACATGGCTGCTTGATAAGGATGTTTCTAGAGTCTAGCATCACAAGATCCCCTTCATTGTATGCAGAACCTAACCATCTTTTCACATACACGTTTTCCTTATAAGCTTGCATTATTTCATCATAGTTCATGTTCACCCCCAGTGTACTTTCTTGATTGTCATTGCTAAGTTACCACCATCTCCGCCTTGGATCCACATCCAGCTCCATGTTAACAGTGAGGTTGAAGCCATAGTTGGAGAAAAATGGAGAACAACTTACTGACGCATGATGGCGTTGTTGTAGCTAAATTGGGCCATGGGGAGGTGGCAAACACAATCTGAATGGTCCAAGGCGGTGTAACACTGAAGAAACTATTCCAAACACTGGTTCACTCATTCAGCTTGCCCATCTAATTGGGGGTGATAGGCAGTTGAACGGCCGGGACAAATCTTAAGAGTCTTACACAACACTTTACAAAAGACAGAGGTAAACTGGGGCCCACAATTACTTATTTTATCTTGGGGAACCCCATGGAGGGCAAACACACGAGAGACAAAGAGCCTAGCCATCTCAGCTGCAGTCACTTTGGTTTTTCAGGGAATAAAGTAAGTGAACTTTGTAAAACGGTCCACTACTAACATGATGGCGCCTTAACCATCAGATGTAGGTAATTCCACAATAAAACTCACTGATAAAGAAGTTCAAGGCATTCAGCCTTTTTAACTGATACCAATGACCCCGCTAATGGCTGGTGATTTTTTTCATTTAGTTGCAGACCAGGCACTTCTTAAAATACCTGGCAACCTGCGTGGCTAATCCCTTTCAATTGTAAGTGGCGCAAATTAACTCCAGAGCATTTGCCTTTCCAGGATGGACAACCATTATCCCATTATGATGGATCTGAATGATTTCCAGGCGAAGTGGTCTGTGGAACCCATAGTTACCCTGAATCCACATCATATCATCCTTCATGTGATAACCCCTGGAAATTTCTTCCTGATTTGATTTGCTCTTGGAAAGACCATGGAATAATAAGCTGACAAAGGCTGTGAAAGGAAAACCTTTCTGAACATACCATTACTTCTAAATTTTTCAGATGAGCAAGCGCTGGCCCGTAGGCTAAGGGGGAGGGACGTTAGGACACAATTTTACTCGGCGGAATCATCAAGTGGGTGTTGTGTACCTCTACCTCCTTTGGGTCTGGAGCTATTAAGGGTTTTGGCTCAAAACATCCGCTAAACCATTCTCCTTGCCCTTTGTAAACTCATAAGAAAAATGATTTTTGGGCTAGGGTATAATGTCAGCGGGTTTGAAGTGGGGTCAAGACATGAGGTGCACGGTAGTACAACAAGGCACGGTGAACTGTATGAATGCAGAATGGTAGGGATGAGCCATGAAAGTAATAATCCAATAAGTCAGCGCCTCAACCACTACTAATAACTCTATGTCATAAACTGCGTAGTTCAAATCAGCCTGGGAAATCTTCCAAGCAAACTATCCCACTGGATTCTCAGTTTCATATTTTTCCACCTGTAATAAGGCTGCCGCTATGACGAAGTTGGATGCATCAGTAGCCACAATAAGCTCCTTTTTGGGGTCAAAATGGCGAAGGACAAACATAGACAACTGGGTGCACTCAACCGCTTGGAAGGCATCCTGCAAGATGGGGACCGCTGAAGCACTTTAGCTCCACTCGCCTAATACAGGGGCACCGCCACCTCAGAAAGATTTGGCGTGAATCACTTAATAAACATACATGACCCCAAGAAACTCCTCAATTTCTTGACAAAAGTTGGGGTGGTTACAAATTAATTACCTTCTCCTTGTCTGGAGTTATCATATGGCCCTGGTCAAACATAAAGTTGCCCAGGAAGATGACCTGGGGCTCAAGGATATCACAATTACTAATTTTTAATGTAAGGTCAGCTGCCCTCAAACGCTCCACCACCTGCCAAAGGTGTACTGTATGGGACTCATTTTCAGGGGAAAATACCAGAATATCATCCATGTAAGTCACCGCGCACATACCCTGAAGGTCTGTAAGATCGTATCTATACAGTGTTGAAAGATAGCTAGGACATTTTCAAGCCAAAAGGCATAACCTGAAACTGGATTATTTTGGGGTAAGGAATCTGGTTAGCCACTCCTGTCCCTTCTTAATCTGGATATGATTGAACGCATTTGAGCAATCCAGTTTATAATAAGACTTTCACATTCTCCACATAGTGAGCAATCTGAGTTTCCAATGGGATGGGATGCAAGTCTGGTACTGTGACTGATATATTATTGGCGCTTCCGTTGAGATACGCCTTAATCAAAATTGTGCAGGGTTCAACCCACTGACCAATGGGACCAACAATATGAGGATCGTTGCGTTTTTAACAACAGAAATAAACTTTTATTAATAATATGAAGCACTCGCCCCACTATACTTTTTTATTTATTATAATAAACACAGATGATCCTCGCTGTTTTGCCCGCTCTAAAACTATTAACAACCTACCTTCCTCAATCATCTCATCCTGCTTGTATTGTAGCAACTTCAGATGGTACCACTTTCATGGCTTAGTAATTCACTTCGCTATATCTCATTGGTTCCGCCAATTCTTTATTCATTAATTCACAATCACCCAATTCAGTCGATTTCCCAACAACTCAATATCATCTCATTTTGAGGCGCTCAAATTAATCATACTCAAAAAAACTCGGTGGATTCCATCCATTCTACATTATTGACTTAGGGCTTATTGTCCAGTCATATCAGAATCGCGACATTACCCCTCCTTGACTGGATGATAAGGATCCTATTGCTTATATGCCCAGAGAAACTTTGCATGCACTCAGTTGATGATCTGACTGCTAGTGGGGTCCTTGATAGTATATGCATCCATACTGGTCTTCTCAATAACTTTAAATGTCCCAATCCAGATACTGGCCATCTTTTGTTTCCATGTGAACCCATGTTGATCATGGAATAGAACCATGTCTCCATCTTTGAATTGTGCTAGGACACTTCGCCGTACCTGATCAGCAGCCTGGTTTTTGAGTTTCTTGTCTAAGCTGAATAAGTACGCTTCAGTTTGTAATTTAATCAGCGTATTTGTTAGGGCAGTCAGATAGCATTGCAAATCCATTCCGCCAGTGTCCTCTACACAAGCATATAAGAGCACAGGAAAAGTGGGGTGCCGTCCATAAAGAAATTGGAATGGGCTTTTTACTGTGGCAGAATGGTAGCTAATGTTGTAGGCAAACACCACAATGGAAAGAAGGATACTCCAATCGGAGGGCCTATCAGTAACCAACTTCCAGAGAATGGTTAACAGGGTCCCTTTGACCCATTTGACCATTCCATTGGACTCAGGGTGATATGGAGTTGTTAGAACCCCACGGATGGCCATCATTTCGTTGAGTTTGGGAAGTATGTGAGAGGTAAAATTAGTGCCGTTGTCAGTAAGGATAAACCGCGGGAAGCCATGATGCTGAATGATGCATTCCATTATGAACTTAGCCACAGTAACTGCGCCCAGATCCTGAATGGTCCTTGCCTCAACCCACCTGGTCAAGTGGTCAATTGCCACCAGGATGTACTTGGATCAGTTAGCTCCCATTGGCAGAGGGCTGATGACATCAATGGAAACTGTATGCCAAGCGAAGTGCAGCTTTAATAACTGATATGAGGTCTTCTGATGAAATGGCTTTTCCACTTGGCACTGGTGACAGAAGGAGATAGTATCAAGCACATCGAAGTCCATGCTTTCCCAGTGATACCAAAGTCACAATAAATCAACGTCTTGCACACACCACCATGCCCAACTGCCCTATTTGCGCTCATGATAATGTTAGGTCGCGTTGAGGGTCACAGAAAATTCACCGTGAAATCACCAACCCGCAAGTACAACCCACCATTCCGCTGAAAAGTTGGCTCACCTTTCATTAAACGTCTTGACTTGGGGCGGCTTATCATCATATCTTCTGTTAATCATCTTGTCATACATGATTTCGCTCAGATCCGTCATAAAAGCAATAGTGGGTAGCCTCAACAAGCAGTCAGCATTCTGGTGTTTTGCTCCTGGTCAATGAAGGATCTCAAAGCTGTAAGCCTGTAGTTTAAGGGCCCATCGTTCTAGCTGACCCTCAGGCTCCTTAAGGTTCTGCAGCCAGTTTAGAGAGCGTGATCCATTACAACTTTAAATTTTACACCATGTAAATATACTCAAAATTGCTTGTAAGCATAGATCACTGATAAGCACTTCCGCTTGGTCACAGTATAATTTCGTTCATGGCTATTCAGACTTCGACTGCAATATGCCACTGGGTGCTCCTCCCCCTCATCACCTGTTTGAGACAGAACTGCCTACACAGTGAAAAAGAGAAGCATCCATCTGCTCAATAAAATTCCTTTTTCGAAATTTAGTAATGTAGCACTGGTGCCTCAATCAATGCTGTTTGAAGAGTATCAAAGGAGCGTTGACAGTGTTCTGTCCATTCAAACGTGACATATTTTTTTAAATAACTCAAACAGCAGACCTTCAATACACTTAAAGTTAGGTATGAAGCGATGATAGTAGCCAACCATCCCTAAAATACTTGTATATATCGTTTATTGCTTGGTGTAGTCATTTTCTGAATGGCCTCCACCTTAGCTGGTTGGGACCTCAGCCCTGTTGCATCAACTAAAAACCCAAGGTACTCTAGCTGATCCTTGAAAAAGTGGCATTTCCGGGGCTTGATTTTAATGTTGGCCTCAGCCAACCAGCGGAATACCTCTTTCAAATGGCTAATGTGCTCAGAAAACGTGCGAGAGAAAATGTTAATGTATTCAGGTATACAAGAACGCATGACAGCTTCAAGTTGCCAAGGATAGTGTCCATTGCCCTTTGAAAACTAGCCGGGGCATTACACAGCCCTTGTGGCAAACATGTCGGTTGAAAAAGCCCTTTTGACGTGATAATGGCGCATTTTTCTTGTTCCGCTGCAGGTAACTCAATCTGCCAATAGCCAGATATTAAATTCATTGTGGAGAAGTAACGAGCTCCCCCTAACTAGTCCAACGCATCATCAATCCATGGAAAAGGGTATGAGTCCTTTTTTGTAATGCTGTTGAGCTTGCAGTAGTTGATTATTACCTGGTTTAGTACCATCCTTCTTTTTGACAATTGGGACAGCGGAAGCCCATGGGCTCTTTAATGGTTCAAGCATTCCTTGCTCCAACAGTTTATTGATTTCTGATGTGACAACTTCTTCCGCTACTTTAGATCAGCGGATTGGCCAAGATCTGATGGGAGGATGATCCCAAGTGTTCGCTCGATGGATCACTCCTTGGGCGCACCCCAAATCATGATCATCAACAATAAAGATCTCTTTGTATTTTTGAAATAAGGCTTCCGCTTGTCCTTCTGATCTTCTGTTAACCCCATTAAATTTTCATGCGGTACAACTGCCATTATGTCAGGCTGTGTTTTGACGAGCAGACTAAATTCATCCAGTGAACCAAACTCATGAATCCTGAGGACCTCCTTGACTGGAATGAAATGAAAAAATGCAACTACTTGATGTCAGCGGATTTACATTGTTTTATCCTGTAGATTCGCTACCAAGACCTTGATCTCCCCATGCCCTGGGAGTATAATGCCAGGGCCACGTGGGGCTCAAGATGTGATTGTTGATAGGGCCCAATGACCCTCCCCATATAGCCCAGCAGGCACTTTCACCTCTAAATCGGTGCTTATGATTGCTTGGTGTCCAGAGGGAATAGATATAGGGCCAGCGGCTCTAAGCGGTAGCCCTTAATATTCATAAATTTGGTGAGGAAGGTCCCAGGTCTTGTTCTTTAATTGGTGATAGCAAACCAAAACCCCCCCCCCACCATATGCAAGATTAACGTGACTCATGTGTACAAAAACCTTTGGCATTCCTCTGGAATGAAGTAAACTGGGATCCGCTGCCCCAGAATTTCAAATGTCTCTGCTGTCATATCAACAACAGCTCCAAAGTGACGCATAAAAGTGAGACCAATTAACAGGTCATCAAAAATTGTGTGGTAACACTATAGCTGGGGCTAAAGTGACAATTGACCCAAACCGCAAAGGTAGTGCACTGTATGCTCCCTCAGAGACTGTGCTTTCTGCGCCTGCGGTCCCATACACCATATGATGCTCTACATCAGGCTTTAATGCTAACCTTGACAACAACTTTGAGGACACTATGTTGATTGGGGCACCCATATCAATTATTGTGCAAACTCGGGTTTTTGCTACAACAGTGTCCCAGTAAGCACACTCAAAGTAAGATGCATCTGATTGGTTTAAAACATGGACATTTAACTGCTCGCTTTTTCCAAGGAAGCTCATAATACCCTTCCCCACTTTAGGGTATTCCTTAAAAATAGCGTCCACAGGGAGGGCCACGCTTACCCCTTTTAAGAGAATTGCATCAGCTAATGGATCTGGTTCATCAGTAGGAAGGTAATCAAACAATGGCAATCATATGGTTTTGGGTGCTCCTGGGAGCCTGCTTCTGCCGTATCCATGAATTGCATTAGTGTCAGAACATTTACCCCTCCAACTGGCTGCTGGTATAGAAATGCATCATCATACCAGGAAACATCCGCTAACTGTGTAGGAATAGGTTCAGGTGGGACGTTTTGAGTTAGAATAGCGGAGGTAGAGAGTCCCATCTCTACTCCGCTCTGACTTTTCCCTGAAAATACTGCTCCCATGGTAGGTACTGAGCCTGAAGATTACAAAACTCCTAGCCTGGTGCCCAGGGCGACCACACGAAAAGCAATTAACCTTTGAGACCTGCGTCCTTGAGTGTTGTAAAATGAGCCACCCAAAAAAGGTGGACTGGTATTGAACAATGTTACCAGGCTCATCCCAGTAGGTGAACTGCTGTTGGCAACTTGGTTGATACCGAGGCTTGTGATGATAATAAGGCCAGGGAATGCCAACTGGGCGCTGAACAGGGAGGGATGATTCCTCCAAATAAACAAGGCTAGCAGCAGAGGCGATAGGGTTTTTCTCTATACTGGGTGGAGGGGCGGTAGCGGATAACCAGCGTAGAATTTGAATATTTTTAAGCAAAGGTACGTCAACCTCTAAATATGGAGCCAAAGCGTTAAAAGACTCTTGGTATGGTTTCACAGCAGAGGTCAACGCTTTACATATGTCACATTCAGTTTAAACCCCACCCCAATTAACACATGGGCTTCTGCAGAGAATCAATCAGCAAACGCAGTGAGGGTCTCGTTATGTTGAAACCCAATGGTTAAAAACTCATCCTTCTGTTGCATCATTTTTGAAGTTCCTCCAAACAACCGCAGCACAGTATCCTTCACTTTTTGATAGGGAATGGAACTGTTGGTAAAAAAGCAAGTAATTTTGTCGGCGCTTCCAACATCCAAAGTGGACATTAGTAATTTGGCTTTATACCAATCTGAAGCTCCTTCTACTGCAAACTAAAATCATTTAAAGAATTCATGGATGTTTGCATCGCAGTCAAACGGAGGCAGCTTGTTGATACAACATTCTTGCAGAAACTCCTTTTTCCATTCAAGCACAACGTCTAGGGCAAGCTTGAGTTCTGCATATTAAACAGTTGCAGTGTGTTGAATTGATTCCTTAGTAAAGCAAGCCGGATATGACATGACTAGCAACTGAGGAATGCTTATCAGTCTATGTGATTGATCAATGGGCCCCCTGTAGTGAGCACCACTGCTATAAAATATGCTTTCCATTGAGATAAGCCATAATCAAAATTGCGCAGGGTTCAACCTACTGAGCAATAGGACCAACAATATGAGGATCGTTGCCCTTGTAACAACAGAAATAAACTTTTATTAATAATATGGAGCACTTGCCCCACTATACTTCTTTATTTATTATAATAAACACAGCTGTTCCTCGCTGTTTCGCCCGCTCTAAAACCATTAACAACCTACGTTTCTTGATCATCTCATCCTGCTTGTATTATAGCAACTTCAGATGGTACCACTTTCATGGCTTAGTAATTCACTTCACTTATATTTCATTGGTTCCGCCAATTCTTCATTCGTTAATTCACAATCACCCAATTCAGTCGATTTCCCAACAACCTAATATCATCTCATTTTGAGGCGCTCAAATTAATCATACTCAAAACAACTCGGTGGATTCCATCCATTCTACCTTATTGACTTAGGGGCTTATTGTCCAGTCATATCAGAATCGCAACAGTGACATTGTTGAGATTTCATAATTTATGCATGGGCGTCAAGTACCATCAGCTTTCTACATAAAATGAAGTGGGGGGCATACTGGAGAAGTATGCTGAAGTATCTCACCTTTGACTAACTGATCCTTGACTCATACATATAATATTGCTTCTTCACAAAAAGCAAGGGGTAAATGGGAGAAAATATATGCACCAGATCAATGGTGAATTTGAACTCTCGATAAAACTCTGAATGAGCTGGTAGTACAATGGCTTAATCCGCATCAAATAAAAATTCTAGCCCTTCCAGACAGGAAGGTAAGGGTACCCCCAAAGAGGACTTCAGCAACGGAGCTGACTGATTGTGTGGATCTGGGGACAATGGGGCAAATCGCTCTTAGATTTAGCCTCAGACAAGGGGACAACTAATATATGATCACTCTAAAGTTAAGTACAAGGATTTGCTTTAAGTTGGTTCCAACATCAAACTTTTGATACCACTCTACTCCAAAATAATGGGGTACAAGAGGTTTCTGACTGATTGGAAGTGGTCAGCAAAAGATATTTGCCAACTTGATAATCCACTAACCCAAGAACCTTCAGCGTGGGACTACCTTGAGAAGCCTCTCCCCTGACCATGCCACCTGGAAAATAATTCAACACAAGGTATTCAGCCAGGTCATAGTCATTTAAATTTTTAGAGGCTTTTTTATCAACCAAAATAGTTGTGCTGATTTTCCCTAAAGGGGATGAAAGGGTAGCAGTCAACAAAAATATCCAAAATGTCCTTTATTCATAGCAGACAACACCAACACTTCACCAGAAAGTTCTTCATCTGGCATAATCATGCCTCCAGGGTACGTTTTTACAAAAAAATGGAGAGGGATAGTTGACCACTCTTACTATCAAGGTCTCATATCCCACCATATATTCAACAGTTGCATAGGCATTTACTATATTTTAACAGTAACTCCTTTTTTAACGCCTGTGTTCTGCAGATCATGGTAGGGTCAAGCGCGGTACTCTGGGGTAATCTGGTATAAAGAAAAGGGCTCCATGCTAAAGTCCCAAGAGATGATATTTGTCTAGATTTTAAGGAATTTCCGTTATAAAACATTTTTTGGCATTAAGGCCCCAATTTCAGATTCTTTGGCCAGATGCACATCATTATACAGGCCCATCACAACTAATCCCTTAGGCACTTTTCATTTTGCACTGCAGAAACGCAATGTGAAGAAAAATCGTTTTTATTGGTTCTTTTTCTGTCAAATTTGAGGCTAGACTATCCTGGACCCTTAATTCTGCTAAAACAGGGACACAATTGGTGAGTGCTCTGCCCCATTCAAAAAAATATTCACAGGCGCCATATTTATAGGGGCTGCCACTGGTGACATCATTATGGCAGATTTGACTGAAACATTTATTTTAATATCATAGATAGACCCCAGCTCGACTTCAATTTTTTCAGAACTTAAAGAATGAAAGGATAAGATTCCTCCTCTTTTAGAGGAGAACATGAGCTTTTGGGACCTGTATTTATATGGGTCAGCCAGGGTGAAACCATGAAGGCCCAATTACCTAGATCCATCTGGGTTGGGGCAAAGAATTGTCCCAAAAATCTTCAATAAGATGATTGAAGCCAGTAGGGAGGCTTGATTATTTAAGTGTCCATCATGAGGGCTTCCAAAACAGCAAGGAAAAACGATGTTTGGGGGATAAAGAACACAGGTAAGCCAAGACACAAGGAGATTTATAAACTTAAGGGCACACGAAACGCCCAACACCATGGTGCGCAAATGAGCCCCAGTAAAGCTCAGAAGCAGTTGCAAATGGTTGCCCTGCCCCTAAGGGTCTCTTCACACTCACTATACTCTCTAACACCTACAACACAGTTTTATAAACGTAAAACGCCCAGGCTGATGCCCTGGGTAGAAGCCAATGCAGCCACTAAACTACTGGAGGAGGGAAGTCAGGGCTGGTTTTATAATAACGAGAAGAGGTGGTGGAAAACTTGGAAGCCCCAGTGACTTGGCCTTGAAAGGTCCATAACCACCACTTACTCACTGAAAGAGTGAGATTACACTGTGAGCAGCAAAAAGAGAAAACACCAAGATAGCACACCATAGACAAAAGTGATAAACCATGGATAAGAGCGTCCCAACTAAGGTGCACAGCCAAAGCGTCTGATTGCTACTAATCAAACCTTCCATACAGAATAAATCTTGGTGAGACCAAAAATTAGGTTGGTTGACTAATGTAAAGAGCGTATCTGTAATGCTCCAGTTCCAGTGGAGGTAGTGAGCAAGGGCCCAACTCACTGCTAAGGAAACTCTCCGTTGAGTTTTAGGGTACACAAAGTACCACCCACAAGGACAGTGCACAGAAGGGTTCACGCAAGAATGGCACGCATTGGGTTAATTTAGACCTCTAGGAGGTCGGAGAACCAGACTAAATAAATGAAAATATAAAACGCAAACCTAATGGGAATTTTGTTCAAGCTGAGTCAACCAACGAGAAAATTTGGTCTTGTGAAAACATACTTAAACAATGGGGGACAAGTTGTTAATTGGAGGAAGTGGCGCTAAGCCTAAGTAAACCAATAGGCACACGCTACCATTGTCCAGGGTGCTAAACCTTGTAATTACTGAACTTAAGTTAAAGGATTGTAACTAGACTTGCTTCAATTTGATAATAGTATAAATGGAATGGGCTTTGAAACCCTGTTCTTTGAGCAACTATAACGAACTGTTGGAATTTATAATGTAGCTGTTGCATTTTAATGCCATGGCTGTAACGCCAGGCCAAGCATCACGTACATTCCCACGACTAACCTGGGCATATCTTGCCTGTAATAAGCGTTGGTACAGGGTATGTTGTAAGTCAGAAAGGCCTTGTAAGTAACCTTTTTGGACTTCTGACTTCCAGCCTTATCCTTACAGCTAGTTCCTCAATCATGTCATTATACCATGACTTTAGAAGTCGTGGATATATTCCCTGAATAACAAAAAAGCCTGTAACCAAATTATCTCATCCACTATATCTCTCATGGTTAAATAATTGTATCTGACACAGAGTTGCCTAGTAACGGTTCTACACTACTTGGAGATCTGGGTTCTCTCTCATATAAATTTTGGATTTGAGACATTTTAATAAATCAATGATAACTAATTCTATAAACCATTAATGCGCTAGGAAGGTAATGGTGCCAACGATAAGGATTTAAGTTACCATCTTTCATAGGATAGAACTATAGTCCCATTAGCACGCTCAACTGCTTTATTGGATGAAGGATTATATGGAGCAACATATTGATGTTTAGTATTAAACATCAAAGTCAGCTCCTGTAGCACATCAACATGAAATTGAGACCATTATATGACAATAATACTTGAAGGCACCCAAGCAGGTGAAAACGTTCTGGAATAAAAACATCATCTTGGCTTTAGCAGTAGTGGCCGGCTCCAAAATGGCTTCCACTCATCTAGCTAAATGGTCTATAGAAAAAAGTATGTACTTATGCCCATAAAGCCCTGTTAGTAAAGGCCCCACGACATCTATAATAACCACCTGGAATGATCCAGAAGGGGACACTATTTGATGTTGATATTGAGGTCCACTCCTATTTTGATTCATTAAATAAGGCACGCCTCAAGGACTTCATGGATGATTTCTAACAACCTATCCCAATAGTGTCAAGGCTTCAGCCATTTGTAAGTTTTTTTAATGGCATTATGACCAATTGCATTATGTACTTCCACAGTTACTTCCATTAAAGAAGAGGGACTGATATAGGAGATCCATTTACCTTGTTAAGTTTATAAAGTAATACTTTCTTTAATCTGAGTGTTTTTGGTCTTCTTATGTAGTTCACCCTATATTTCTTTAGTCTCAAGAGCCATCTTTCCAAGCTTCCAATAAGATCATATATTTCTATCCTCTTCAGGAGTAAGCATAGTTAAGACTGGCATCTTGGATAAATCATCTGAGTTTTGATGATTAGTTCTTTCATTATGCTAAATAAAAAAGTTGTAATTTTGTAAGCGAAGGGCCCAGCGTACTAACTGTCCATTAAATTATCCATTTTTTGTAACCACCTTAATGAGGCATGGTTTGTGAACAAGGTGAAATGAGTCCCATACAGGTATGAACTGAATGGGAAATGACTAACAGGACAGCCAGCATACCCATAAGTTACATTATAAATTCTCTCTGCTTTACTTAGAGCTTACTGTAGTAGTTGACTGTATAATCTACCTTTTCTCTTAATGTTGAGTGAGGATTGCTCCAACTGTGACTTCACTGGCATTGGTAAAAAACATAAAAGGATTTTCAGATAATTGCAAGTCCAATATTGTGAAAAGAGTATTATAAATGAAGTAAGCAATTAAATTGGCCAAGAGACCCTGGTCAATTCTCAGTGGAATCCTTCAAATTAGGGTAATACCTTTATTCATAAAACTTGGGCAATTAGCGCCTTTTTGGGCAGTCATATTGCACTGACCATGTGGCAACATCTGGGGAGCCATTTTGAGGTCCCCCTCATCCTACCTTTAATTTAGTTAAACTTCAATGTAGAGACCGGCCTCTTCTACAGGCCTGGAGGGGGTCCCATAAAGTGAAAATATTTTAGCCCATTGATTGGATCAAATGTATAAAACTTTGCCTAATGGACTAGTCCTACTTGCTACTGAGCCTCCATTGGCCGTTCCATTTAAACAAGGCGAGCTTCAAGAGCTCTGATAGGTCAAATCTCAATATTCCCTGTTTCAGGCATTACTAAGCTAATCCAAACTTTGGGCCTTGACATTTTAAATACTAAACATCGACTTATTAAGAGATTTTGCTTCATAACACCACCCCACTATAACTAATAAAATTCATAAACACTATTACTTTAAGTTATTTTATTATTGTTTAGTTTAACTATAATTGGTCTAGGATTCCCTCAAAAAATTCAATCCATCAGTAGAGAGCGAACCTTCTTCTGCAAAAATTATTGTGGAAATCCAGGGCAGAATAGCATCTTCGTGCATCAAAATCCCCTGTTCTCACAAGTGGTTCTCACTACAGGGGGTCCTATACATTACAAACCTTTGTTAATAATGGAGGCGGCTGGGGTAAGCCATCCTTATAACCTCCCCGCAGCTTCTGAACCCAGGTCAGCCGCTGTAGAACACCAGCTAGCCAATGCTCTATCTTGACCCAAAAAGCTTTAAAAGCACCCTTTTCATGGGGCCCCTAAGTGATTTAAAACCACCTTTGTGAGACAAATTTACCCCAGGTGAGGGCAGCATCGCCTTGTTTTTCTATGTATATGAATCTTTTATGGAAGGAACCACCAATGATCAGAAAATTAAGTACCTCCTCTCTTGCTTGATTCACCTGGCCCAAGAGATAATGCTTCCAAATATGGCCACGCTTAGCACCTGGGCAGAAGTGAAAAAACCTTGTTGAATGATTTGGTTCAACCCAAAAATTACGTCAGAGCAAACAGACCTTCATGTGCCTTAGTAGCAGAAAGGATAATTGATTTCTCTTTTGTTGAACGGTACTATAGGGAAGCTCAGCCAATATTACTTGCAAAAATGTTACCTCTTGATGATGTTCTTGAGGCCATTATAACTGGCTTAGCTTCTCACCCTCCTATAGACCGGCATCTTATCTCCATTAAACGTCACCTACGGACTATCCAAGGTATTAACGAGGATCTTCTGGAGTTTGCAGATATTTATAACGCTGAAGCTGCTTCAGGTGTTGGGTCAAACCCTCAGGTTCTGACCATTGAGGATTACTCCACTGTAGCTTCGTGAAGGAGGCTATGATGGTCTCTAGGGCCCCCTATGCTGGTTATTACTCTGAGCCCAGCATCTAAGGTGCAGCTTAAACCTACTCTTCCTATGACCAGTCAATCTGAGGTTATCAAGTTAGTAAGTCAGAGTTAACCATCGTCAATAGGGAAGCGCTCCCTGCCCCACCCTACCACCAATATCATCTTTTGTCAGCTAATAACCCCTTCAAGTGGTTCCAAAGCCTGCTCCTAAGCCTAAATCCATTTCTCAGGTGCCATTCACCCCCACTAATAATGGGTTAAATGACCAGGTCACAAAAGCTAAACCGCCTGTTTCACAAAAGCACACAGCCGCTGATTGACCCAAAGCTTGCGCAGTTAAAACATCCTCTTTCACAACGCTATCTCCATCAACATATCATTTAGCTACTATAGTCTGAAACCTATCTCCATGAGGCAGCACAAACACCCCCACTTTGAAGGTCAAAAATCAAGCCTTGACAATTTTAACTCCTTCCTCAAAAGTTAATAGGGTGGAGGAGCAACCACAGGACCTATCCTGCCATAAGGGAAGCCCTGAACCTACCTCACCCCCTATGGGCTCCCTAACATGAATCAACAACCCTTCTGATGACAAATCTAAAGGGGTTGTGAAGATATGGGTTATTATGTTTTAGGAGCCTCAGTGGAAGTGGAGGTACCTGAAACGTTGAAACTGAAGAGAATGGATATTTCTAGAATTCCCCTTAAACTTATATCCGTCAAGCGTTGAATGATTTGAGGTCATTGACACTGACAGTGAATCTGACCAGCTCATTGCCACTCTGATAAAATCTACCCAATGTTTTCATACCCTATAGACTATCCAAAAAATATCCTGAAATGGCCAAACGACCTGCCTCTACTCTCCATCTAAAGTAGGTTCTTGCTCTTTCCCCAACTTGGGTGGAACCTTAACCAAAAAGGAGGTAGTTGTCAATGGAGTTCAGGTTAGGGATATCCTTGACACTGGGTCCTCAGTGAAAGGGGTGTCAATAAAACTCATTAAAAATTAAGCTGGCCCCTGACCTCGACTACACCCAGAAGTTTGGACCTGTTGGTCCAGCCAAACCCGAGCTATTGGAGCCTACTATAATTTGCCCATTCATTTTGGGAAGCTCATCTTGTTGGCCCAGAAGTTGCCTTAGCCGATAACACCTATGATTTATTATTTGGTACCCAGTTCATGCTCAAATATGAAGGGATTATTAACTTGAAGCAGAGTTATCTCTCCCTGCTTATCTATGAGGTTCCAATGATTCTAACCAATGAGGAGCTTAATAAAAAAGATAATGCTTTTACAATTGAGTTTCCCTCTTCCGCCTTATCCCTACATTACACCGTGATAGGATGGCATACAAAAATGTTGTCTTAATCAGTGGATGCCTTAAAGGGAATCTCTTTCTGTGCCTCTGAAGAGTTAGTAATCAAAGCTGGTGAATAACGGGTAGTTGACACTAAGATTAACTTACAAATCCCCACAACTTCTTATGAACCTAATCAGCATTGATGGAGTTAGCGCTCTAGAGCCCTGAGTATTGCTAAGCGTGCTAGACCCAGCTGATAAATGACAATAAACTCCTGATATGGAATCTCACCAAGAAAGATATGGTTGTAAAAAAGCATTAGGAGATTGGAAGAGGCATGCTGGTCCTTTTTGAGGAATCAAAGCAAGTTCATTGTATTGGGTCTATGGTGGACATGGGCTTACCCGCTGACTAATCACTATGCACTATATCTACTGTCCACATTTCTAATGAGCTAACCCACGCTGATATTAACAAGGTCCACACCTTACTAAAGTCCTATAGCAATATCTTCTCTAACTTTGATAATAACTATGGGCATGTGAAAGGTTGGACGCTGTCAGAATTGCAGATGATCACATAGTCTAACTTTTAACCAATTATAAGATTCAACAGTTAAGTTATAATTGTATAGGATTAGTAGTAGTGGCCAATTGACGAGATTATCGCTGGGCATCATCCCTGATGATATTTGAGGCTGCAGACTGATGAGATTATCATTGGGCATTATCCCTGACGAAATCAAGCAATAATTTGATATTGGAATAACACCCAATAATCAAATTATAGGGAATTGTTCAGAGTGGAATGGATTGGAGTTATCAGAAACTCCCAAAATGTTTGAACGCCGGAGGAAGAGTAGAATCATCATCAGCTGAAACAATTGGTTTTGAGTACCTAATACCAATTGTTTGGTCCGCCAAACACCCAAGGATTATGCTGCCTAAGAAACCCAAGGAAAAGGTACCTGACATGATTTGGTGCCTAACACTGAGGGTCAAATCAGTATAGGAGCACAAATAATTCCCAGCAGACAGCTGAAAAGTTGTGTGCCAATTCTAACTATAAAACCCTAATTATTCCCTGATAAAAGCAGATTCAAACTTGATATTAACTAAGTTGTTTTAACACTGGGTTGCTTTAACATTACTCTTAAGAGAAGAGTGCAAGGATCAGATATCCTTAGGTTGGTTTTATCAAGTCTCCACTTGGCTCTGAGAAAAGAGAATAGGGAAAGTTTTCCCTACCAGTATCAAATATCTTCAAGAAGAAGCACCTATCTAGCGTTGGACAATTTACTCAATGTGGCTTTTGGGCAAATAACCAAAATAAAAGTTTTCATACTATTATTGCCCCAGTTCATATTATTTAATCAATGCAAGTATCCACAAATCTGTGCAGTTGAAATCTAGGGACAGAAGCGAAAAACTAAGCTCAAGATTTTAACAGATGCATACCATTGGTGTTGGGAATTCTCATCCCATCCAATCTAAACCCTGTTGTAAATCAAAAGTACAGGAGGTTTAAAAACAGGCGGAGCCAAAACAGTTATTGGACGCTGGGTTGCTGGCGCCACCCCAAAGCCCTTGGTCATCCTCGCTTCTCCTGATAAAGAAGAAAAACTGGAGGTCATTGGGTAGTTATGGACTATCATAAACTGAACAACCTCACCAAGAAGTATTTATATCCTATCCCCCACATTGATGACTTCCTAGCTCAAATACTCCAGCTCTAACTTCTTTTCCGCCATGGACCTGGCTAATTATTAATGGCAAATGGACCTCTCTTCCCAAGATCAGGAGAATGTGCTCTTGTTTGCAGTGAGGGTCTCTTAAAGCCTACCCAACTGCCTCAAGGGTCATTCAACGCCCACAACTTTCAAGTGAGTCATGGACCACATCTTGCAGGATCTGAAGTTAAATTGAGTTATTGTTTATCGCGATGACATCATAGTGTTCTCAAAGACCTTTAACGAACATTTTGCTCGCCTGAAGGAAGTTTTTCAGCGCCTACGTGAGGCCAACATCAAGTTAAAGCCCTCCAAGTGCACATCTTTCTAGAGGAAATTAGATTTCCTTAGTCACACAATCTCTAAAGATGGGATTCAACCCCTCCAAGGCAAGGTTGAAGCTATAAACAAAATCCCTTCGCCTAGAACCCCAAATGACATCCAGGTTTTTTTGGGCATGATGGGATAATACCATCAAATCATCCCTATATTTTCCCAGCTTAGTGAGCCCCTCATCTGTTTCTTAGCTAAAAACACTCCTTTCCATTGGGGTGCCGAACAAATATATGCTTTTGAGACTCTGAAGGAGCTACTACAACAGCGGCCAATTCTCCATCACCTTGACTATGGTAAGCCCTTCATGTTGTTAACGGATGCCTCTGACTACGCTGTTGGAGCTATCTTGGCTTAATTGAATGAGAATGTGGTCGATCATCCCATATCTTACTTTATCAAAATGCCTCTAAAAGCTGAGTGCAACTACAGTGTCACTGAGAAGGAGTGCCCAGCTGTACTGCTTACTGTCAAATACTACCGCCCTTTTCTATATATGAGACTTCATATAAAATAATTACTGACCACACCTCGTTAAAGTGGTTACAAAATATGAAAGATCCCATTGGGCGGTTGTCTCGCTGGGCTCTTAAGCTCCAGCACTACAATATGAAGATTGAGCATCGAGCTGGGACGTGCCATATGAACGTTGATTAATTGATGTGGCTGCATGCTCTTCACTTTGACAATAGCAAAGCAGAGAGGTTGCATGACCTTCTAATGGCTCCTGGCGCGTGGGCTGATGAAGATGACCAGTACAGAAGATGCTAGCTCAGTACTCCCACAACACAAATGTGTAGAGTGGGAAGCTATATAAGAAAGTAAAAATAAATTTGTTGCCCTATCTCTGGCCATCAGAGCAAGTACCTGCCATCTTGGAGTCTTACATTATTATGGGGCATGGTGGTGTTTGAAAAACCTATGAGTGTGTAAAATAGCAGTACTACTGGGAGGGCATCATGGAATTCATAACTGAAGTCTTGGATGCATGCCTGACATGTAAAAAACAATCCAGCTTCAAGACCAAATATCAGTTTTAACCCACAACGCCACAACCATCCTTCCATGCTATAAGCTTGGATGGGTATGTCCTCTACCTCAAACTACCGGTGGCAACTGCTATATCCTGATTGAAATTCATCATTTCATCAAATGGGTTGAAGCTGTTGCTCTCCCCGCTCAGGATGCTAAAGTCATGGTCACCTTCTTATACCAGTATATCTTCACCAGGGATGGGTGCCCCAGGTGCTCCTATGTGAAAATGGGAAAAAATTTACCTCTAGAGTGGTGAAGCTCCTTGACACTTCCATGGAAGCTCAACAACTCTTCTCAGCCCCATATAACCCATACACAAATGGGGCCAAAGAGAGAGTTAATGGTCCCTGGTCTCAATACTCCATAAAATGGCTAATTCAAACCCTCTCCACTGGGATCTCTACTTACCCAGTGCCCTCATGTCCTACCAGTTTAGTTACCATTACATCCCAAAGATGTCCCCTTTTCATGTGCTATATGGCAAGAGCCTGATGCCGTCTAAAATAGCAAAAGATAATTTCGCTGACAGAACTGACTTAGATCAAGCCATGAAACAGCTGGCCCAACACTTTATTCAACTACAAGCGGAGGCTATGACTAACTTGGCCAAGATGGTCAGTAAAGAATGCCAAGCAATAAATGAGATCCAGGCCACACTCCCTTTCTTTCAAATATCTGACTTTGTGTTGTATTACCATAACCACATCACTTCTAGATTTAAGAAGCTCAGATTAATCTGGGAAGGATCCTTTGTAGTCACATATAATTGAGGGGATGAGTACTATAACAAATCCCTTGCTTCTATAGTCACTGTCAACTGGATCCATGGGCAGTACTTGCAGCTTTATTCACCCCCTAACACTCTTGAAGGGGGTAATGTTGGAAAATTTCAAGTACTATATTGTAAAAAGAGTGTTTTGAATAGAATAAGCAATAAAATTGCCAAAAGGCCCAGGTCAATTCTTGGTGGAATCCCTCAAATCAGGGTAACACTTTTTATTAATAAAACTTAGGGAAAATAGCACGAGTTTGGGCAGTTGGATTGCACTGAACATGTGTCAGAATCTGGTGAGCCATTCAGAGGTCACTTTGTGTCCTACCTCCAATTCAGTTCAAATTCCAACGCGGAGAATAGCCCCTTTTATAGGCCTGGAGAGGGTCCCACCAATTGAAAATAATTTTCCACCCATTGATTGGGTTAAGTATATTAAATCATTGCTTAACGGACTAGTTCTACTCATTATTGACCCTCCATCAGCTGTTCTATTGAAAGAAGTGTCAGAATTCCCACTGAATTTTAAATGATTGAGCCAGGTCCTTCTAAGCTCACTTAAGATTGTGGACAGTCTAGAATTTCACACTGAACTCAATGATATAATTAATATAGGACTTAACCTTTATTAGAGGTTCAGATGTCCAAATAAATTCCCTATTGTTGGTAATTAACCAGTTGGCGATGGTTCAGAGGTTCCCATGGGCTGAATATAATAACAGTTGGATTTCACACTGAAATTCAAAAATCAATATGCCAATTGAACTTCAAAGAATAGATATTAAAATAAATAATATTTGAGGTGGGTTTATCTTAGGATAAATTTACCACACTGAGAATTTTTTTAGCCAGTACAGGTTTTGAACTCAATGCCTTCACTAGGGTGGAAGCAGTTTTATCTGCTAGGCTAACCACCCTTTCAAAGAGTAGATATTACTGCAAGGAAAGTTACTTTTATTATGAAAATTTTTGGTACTATTTATAGTACTAGGAAAGTATAATAAATGGAAGATTTATAAAATAACAAGGTTAATATATAAATTAAAGATCAGATAGATTAGGATAATCAGGAATAATTCAAGTCTTGCATAAAGCTTGCTTAATCCCATCAGTGGATCACTTAAAGAGTGACACAAATTCGTTAACAGATTCATTAGTTCACAAGTCCAGTGTAATTGATGGGATTTCTTGTTGTCTTATATAATATTAGACCTAAAATAATATAAGTCTAATAGTTTAGTTAGGTATTAAAGATTATTAGTGTTAAATATAACTAGATACTTAACACCTAGTCAAGGCAACACTCGTAATAGGGGAAATCCTGACACAAAGCAATTTTTAAGAGCTCTGATAGGTTGAACCCCAATAGTAATTAATTTAATGCTCATAGCCTTTAATCAATTTTTAAGACATTTCACTTCAAGCCTCAAATTGTTTAAATGCTAAGCAGCAACATATTAGTAGGGCTCTTCTTTTACCTCATCACCAATGCTAATAAAATCACTATAAAAACTCATCTTCTAATTTAAAAGTTTTCTAGGCTCTTATAAGTAATATTAAAAAAATCCTTGATAATAATATCCCGCAGTAGAGAAACCTAACTCTCCTGCCCATAAATGTTGTAATTAAGGTGCAAACTGCACCAGCAAGCAAACAAAAAGCCTGAATTCCCACAACAATATACTGATATTGCCTAATGACAGCTTTTAGAAGAAATTAAAAATGGCTCTTTAAATGCATACAATTTTTTTATTTTATTGGTTTTTTTTCAATTGTAGACGCAATATATTTGAATTGATATTCATCATCACATCATTATCTATCAACTAAACAATGATACTGTAATCTGCCGAGGGTTTACATCATTCTGAGGCTTGAAATCTGGAATGGGGAATTCAAATGATGGAATTTTAGTAAATACGCCAGGGCTAGACCACTGTTGACACTTTAGTTTCCCTGAGAGTGAAATCATGTCACTGGAAGGTGCTGCCATTTTTAACAAAAAACTAGGCCTTATGGCCAGTATTATAGTGGGAAACACTGGCAAACCCTTTGCAGCGAAATATCTTAAACATTTAAACATAGTATCTGCCTTGAGTCTTTGTCAACCTTTGTGCTCCCAGAAAGGAAGGTACAAAAGCAACAGAAACTGCAAATTGCAAAAGGGATTGATGCTTTTATGAGTGGTATTATATAGTTGTCCGCTGGTGAAACCCTCTCAGCTAAATATCTGGAACATTTAATTAAACTGGTTAGACCAGATTTCTGCCTGCCCTCACACTCCCCAAAAAAGGAATGTTATAAGAATAAACACCACCAGTTGCAAAAAGGAAGTTATGTTATCGAGGCCTTTAATTGTAGGGGTCATCATCAATGAAATCCCCATGGACAAATCAATGAACCCTCCAACAGTTGTTTCAGAAATTTTGCAAAAAAATTATGTATATAAACAGGATGAGAGGAGGCAAGCGGAGTTAGCCACCCCCAGCGTCCACAGACTAGCTGATGACAGTTTCTATGAATTAAGATGCTTGGATATCATCAGGTCACAGTTAGTCCAGGAACCAATCAGATTTTTACAATAGAGCTTTTTTAAGAGCGCCTAGAGTGACTGGGAGTAAAAAACCCCAAAAATTTGGATGGCTTAGAGCGCGGGCTGCCCTGCTGCCAGGAGGCGCTTTAAACCTTTCATCAGCTTATCCATCATAAACATTATTTTGAAAGAGATAACTATCTAGACAGGAACCCAAGGTCTAAGTCAAATCAGACAATTAACGCCAAGAGAAGGTGAGTAAGGCTGAATATAATATAACTGATATAAGCTTTGTAAAGTTAAAAGCTTGAGCAACAGGGCATCACATAGTCCAAAACCCACCAAGTATTTATAGAAAGGATGAGAGTCACTCCGCAGGCAATATAAAGAGAAGCGCTGAGCTGACATGCTGCCAAAATGGAAGATAACGCCTTGGCTAGAAGCATCAGAACCACCGTGCACACCCAGTGCACTCCACCCCCACAAGAGAAATTTCCACATAAAATAAATTCTAACAAGAAAATAAAGGGTTATTTGTCTATTGTGAGGAGACTGTCTATTACTCTCCCAGAGGAAACCATTACAAAAAATAAAGCGCATGCACCATTACAGGGCTACAACATCCAAGCTTATGTAAGAAGCCAAGGATACCACCATTAAGAGTTATCCTGAGAGGCCAACAAAAGGTTGCATAGGGTAAAAAAAGGTCCTTTATTGAAAGTTGACCAACAGAGAGGCTGGTCAAGGAAAAACTGGTTTTATGGAAATTTGTAAAATTTGGGCCTCAATCACTTTGTTGGCTTAAAAACAGCTCTAGACATTAGAATGAGACCCCCACTCATAGTAGTCTTATACCCTTAAATAAGCACAAACTCAAGATTTTGACAGTAACTGAACACTCCCATTATCTGTAATACTGTTGTATAAATAAATACAATTCCCATTTCAAAATAAATGTAAAGAACTGTACTTATTTAACTATAATAAGTTTTTAACCCCTCTCTGAATGGCTAGGTCCCTTCACACAATTCTTAGGGGTTGAAATTGGGCCTGTTTAGCCCTAATACAACGTTTATCCAAAGTGAATCTAAGGTCATGGTGACGGCCAACTTGAATCCACTGTCCTGTCCATCTCATTATTGTCCTTGCAGTCCACTCCTACAATCATCCATTTAACATGACAGCTTCTTCCAGATTCAGGGAGACTAGCAAAGATCTTAAAGAACGTAGAAGAACTCAAAAATTCTAGGCTTTATTGCACCCAGATGGAGGCAAATGAAGCTGCTAAAAGATGCACGAAATTTTAGTTGGGAGAGTACAAACCAAAAAAAATATGCCTGGATTTTTTCTGCAATTTTAAAGATGACTCCTTAAGTACACCTACATTAATTGGGTTGCCAAACAGTATTACAATCCACCATAGTGATGTAGAATTTTATAATATTCCAAAATTACCTGTATTTCATCAGGATATTGTACTGGTGTTTTTCTGCCTATTCAAAATGATGATATTTGGATACGGCAACTGACAGAAATCAGTGACTTTGATGAACTGCTTATATACCAAAAAAGAAACCTGGTATTGCTCCATCTCAATGGGACTATTGGATATACAGAGATTCCAAAGAGTCCATAATGACTGAGTTTGGTAATCCTACATGGATGACAACCGTAATCAAGAGTTTATGGGACGCCAGTTTAAAAAAGATGAAACATTAGCAGCTTTCACCTATTTTCCCAGATATTGCAGATCCTGGTTGTTGCATGAGTATTGTCATATTTAAATATACTGATGGCAATTCAAGTGGTGCTTTGGACCTACAGAAATCTGCACCATGCTATGGTTTCACCGCTGATGAATTGAACTTTCACATTTCAGATGATGGAATATATGAAGATATTGGACTGAAGTTTGATGTGTCTATTTGATTTAATGAAGAAATTATGGTTGATAAGGATCAAACTATGGCGGAATTCTAAGATGACGTTATGGAGAATTATAATGACTAGCAGAATCAAGAGTTATTGGGGAAAAAACCTGATGTATGAAGATGCACAGATAAATTGTAAATTATAATTGGAAATAATGTACAACTAGACATTTGACCGCTTAAAGTTGGGGGAGAAGCCAAGAAGAAATGTGAATTTTGTGCTGCCTTGAGAGTAGAAAGAAACTGTTCAAGATATATGAAAAAGGTAAAGAAGTTTAAATTAAGAACAATATAACACTGCAAAATTTTTGTTCCACCAAATATCTGCTCAGATGAAGCAGGTAATTCAACCTAATTTCTGAAGGACCCATGAAAGGATTCTCTGTACTGGATTCAATAGAAGATTTAATGCTATTATGAGAGCGAAGTTGGAAATGAAGGAAATTAGTTTAAATAATGTGGAGGAAGTTGGTCGACCTTAAGCTAATCAATTTTATGGAAAAGGCAAGGAATGTTGAGAATAATATAAGCTACTTAAGTCAAAGCTGAATGAAGATAACACTGCCATACCAATCTGTGCTCTTAAAGGATCATTTCCAGATTTTTTGGTGGAATTAAATCAAACTTAGGGATGACAAAAAAGGCCAAAATCAACTAATAAAGAAAAATGATCAATACATTGAATAAAAAATGGCGATTTGTTCTTAGAGTCTCATATTATGTTATCAGAGAAATCAAGAGCCTGCTGGTAAAAGATGATATAATTTAAGACCTGTCAAAATCAATGAAAAGTTGGGAATGAAGGCACAATGGATGTGCCATTCAAGGTTATCACAAAGTCAGCAAGTGATACCTATATGCTGAATAATATTGCTGATAATTGTATAATGAAGAAGGTCCATACTAAATTTTTAGTTTTGGATCCAGGAGAAAGCAAGTAAAATTTTTACAATAACCCGCTGAGCTCACTAGTACTAGGGTAAGTCCCATTGTTTTGGTAAGTCTCAAGAAGACCGTTGAACTGTAATTTTGTATAAGTTTAAAGATGGAGCCTCTGAAGTAGAATTGTTATTTATGACTCAAGAGGGCACCGCTGAACCATAATTGCTGGTTAAGTTCAAAAAATAGACCTATGAACCAGAATAGTTGGAAAAAGAAATGGATCTCTAAACCTAATTTTAATGTTAAGTCCCATTGCAAAGTACATAAAAATTTATATAAGATAAGAAACATGAGTTTTTAAAAAAGTTAAAAATTTAAAAATTAAAAAATATATACATATTAAGATATTGATTTTGTATTTTGCCATGATCAAAAGCATCTGAAAGCATCTAGTACTAAAAAAAAGCATCTGAAAGCATTCATATCTATCGTTGGAAGGATCAGCTCTGGTTGAAACTGGATCTGACATAAAGGGGCTTGAGGAGAAAAAATAAGAGGATTTTATCTGATTAAAAATGGAGAGCTTAGCCCAGGAAAGTACAGGGACCAAGGAATTGGTGAAGCTGATAAGAATATCTTTTAAATTATAAAGGATTGAATAAGCCCAACTTATGGTGATACAGGCTTTCCAGAACATATTTATTGGCAAAAATGAATAAAATAGTCTGGCATGGCATTTTTTGCCATAGGAACGGAGCTCTGAGGGGTGGCAGCGAGTAGGAAATGAAGAAGAGGAGCCGCATTGCCAAAAATGGTATGAGATGCATTGAGCGCAGACAAGACTGAGCACCTCTAAAACTGTATTAAAAAGTACACTAGCAAAATTATGACCACAGATTGAGATGGCATACGTTTAAATGTTCCTATCTTTCACTAGATAATCTTGTCAAGCGGGGTGTTATGTTAGGATTTTAATATGACCATATTGTCCAAACTGATAAGGTTATAATTTTCTGCTTGCCCAATAGGGGACTAAACCCTCTAGTGGATGTTTGAGTTGTCATTTTGAATGATAACTATTGTTTGGCAAAATCCTTAATGAACAAAAACTAAATGCCAGTGTTTGATTTTTCAGATTACTAATGTTTTGTAAGGATGATCCCTGGCAATAATCAAGTAATTCAATATATATTAGTAATAATTAAAAATTTAGTTATCTTAAGAGTGGTTAGCTGAGCAGGTAAAACTGCTTCCACTTCTAGTGCAGGTTTTGATTTTAAACCTGTACTGGCTAGAAATCATTCTTGGTGTGGTATATTTGTCCCAAGGTTGACCCACCTCGAATAATTTTAAAAATTAAGTTTTCTTGTAGCAGTCAATTGGAGCTTTTTGTCACTTAAATAAGGATATTGATTAGTTGATGGGCGTCAACAACTCTTTTGTTGACAGCAACCTGCAGTTTAACCTTTTAAGGCAATGTGACATGCTGTTTATGGGTAAAAAGTCCCATTACCTAAGAAGTTTGCTAGCTTGACAGGGTTAATCCTCTGGGGTTTGGATGAGAGCGTTGGGACACACTACCTCCAAATCTAAACCATGACAGATTATTATCTAGTTGGCGGGGTACTAACTAGGTGGATAAATGGGCAGATGCCTCATTCATCGTTTTATGATTTGTGGAGGGTTAATTCATCAAAAATTGCTGCCATTTACAGTTATGCCACCAATAGAAGAGTTAAGCACTGAATTCTCCTTATATAGCCTTTTTGGTATATAATAAAAGAACATATTCTTTCCACTCAGCATAACTTTCTGAGCAAAATTACACAAATTTATAAAACAATTCAAATTCACCCATCATAGTTTCACTCCAATATCATCAGATTCTCTGCCAGCTGCTCCAGCGTGGGGCAGCAGAAAAACTCCCCCATTGTTTTCCATCTGGCAGGAAAACGCGATAGGACTGGTTCACCCAGTCATTCTAAACCTAAAATATGATTTGTTCCGCTCAAGGACCTAGATGCCCACCTTGCTTGTACCCAAGCGGTACCTTGCTGCCCCCTAGTGCAATCCCCGGAGCAACATGCGCTACAGCCTAAGGGTCAAATATGGGAAACTATTCCCATACCATGACCAAGCCATTATTGAAATGGCACAGGTGGTGATGACACCCGCCAGTTTTATAGATTTCCGCCCCTAAAAGGGGTATTTTGACCTCAGCTTCACCTGCAAAGCTGACGCTGCCACTGCAGCAACTGTGCCCCTGGTATTTCAGGGCATCTCTTTCCCCTCAACTCTGACTCAGCTCCCAGCGGACACCACCTTGGTGGTTCAGTTTGCTGGCTTGCCCACCCACCACCCCCCTGAAGTGCTCCACCAGGAGCTGATGGACGGTTTGGCAGCCTATGGCTCCAACCCCATTTTACAATTTGTGGTCCCAAATGGGGCCACTTGACTCACTGGGCCTCGGGCATATGCCACAATCAGCCCTGAATTTAATAAAATTTTGGAGTCAATTCCACTGTGCACCGTTATTCCCTCAGTGCCTGACCATCCATTTTGGGCCCATGTCGAGGGTGGGCAGACAATCTGTCCATCATGTTTCAAATTATACTACCTGAAACACAAGTGCCCCTCCACAACCAATTCTGGTGGATCAGATGACTCATCCGCTAACCTCCAATCCACTGCCCACCCTGTACAATTTCTGGCATGGGGCACAATCCTACTTCCTCCACCACAAAGCCTGTTGCTGCAGCTGCACCTGCAGCCACTAATCAGCCTCCTCCTCACCACAATGCCATAAATATTTCCTCCAATCAAGAATTAGATTGAATCCCAGTTCAATCCCATGCTTCCTCAAATGTATCAACCAAACCTCAACCGTATGCTGATTCCCCAATTAAATTTAACCAAAACCCATGGGAATTATTGGCTGAAATTGACAAATCAGGTAAGTTCATTGAAGACCATCTCTGCAAATCGAGAAGTTCATTAATGCAGAATGGGACGCCAGATACCCCCCTCAACTTTATACCCCACAGCAAAACACCAAATCAAATTCGCAGTGATCACCAGCTTGAAGTTGACGCAGCTGCAACACCAGATCTTCATCCCCTGCATAAAGCTGTTGCTAAATTAGTAGCAATGCTCACAGGAGGAATTCCACTTCCTGTTATCCCTGTAACCCCAACCCATAAATTAAAATTACGGTGAACCAGCTACACAAAAACGTTAACAATGCTATTCAGAGCGTGGCAACTATAGCACGGAAACCAAAAGTAAAAATAACCTGAACCAACATTTCCATGTTTGCCTCCTTTCCCATTCATTCGATTTCCCTTAATCAGTGTGGTATCATCCCCAGGTCATCCCACCTTAAATAAAAATAGACATTGCCACGTTTGTTAAGCTCCCAGACGCCCCCATCAAAGCTGAAAAAGCTTTAACTGAATATCTCAGTGCCATTTACTTAGCAGGCAATTTCCATTAAATCCCAATTATTAGAGATATTGAACCCCATGCCGCAGATGCCCCAACGCCATTACTGTCTGCCATGACATGCACTATACTATGGGAGGAAGAAGCTGCTGCTGAAGAGGATGCTGAAGATAAGTCCTCAACCCCCCTCCCCTTCCGCCATGAAGGGGTAAGTGGTTTCTGCTGCCCACCTGGTTGGTTGGTTTTTGAAGCGTTTCACTCAATCCGCTCATTAGGGCTTTTTGTTTAAACCAAGTAGTTACGTTAGTTTTTTAGTCTAGTTTTAGCTTTGGTAATGTCCATCCCCTGGTCAACTTGCCTCAAATAAATATAATAAAAGAGCATATTAGATAGAGATATTTAGACGTTTTTAGAAAAAATTATTCATCCTATTATTTTCCTATATCTACTTTTTTAGCATACTCTGTGGTTCCTGAATGAAGATAGGAAGTGAAAACTTCTGAGCCTAATATCAATTTAAGTTCCACCAGGAAGGAGAGAACCACTAAGCCTAGTAATAAGTTAAGTTCCATTATTAAGTTCCATTGTAAGAAAGGGAGAAATTCTCAAAGCCCAGATTTACCCTCAAGGGAAAGAAGGGATAGCTTTAGCTTCAGTCTAGTGTTTGAGACAATACTCAAATTTTTTTGAGAAGCTCAACTAGGTTGATGTTCTTCATATTTTTATAGCCCTTTCAACTAATATTTACAAACATATCTCATTGCACATCATCACCTTCTCAGTAGACTTGAGATCTAAATCAAGCAACACAGCTGAAAGGTTACATTTGGTGCTCATTACAGCGTACTTAAAGTAGCCACGGCTCTCATTTGTTTACAGCCATATTTAAAATACTGGGGGCTAACAATGCCACCTCTTGGGTCTTTCTATTTGTTCATAAAGTCAATCTTCTTCAGATGCATATAAATTTAGTATTGATAAACAGGATAATTCATCAGCATTTGATGGATAGCCCAAGCTCAATGCACATTAAAAAATTAAACGAGGTGGGTCAACCTTAGGACAAATATACTGCGCTGTGTTTCTTATCCTGTGCTAGTTTTGAACATGTTTTGATCAAAATCTGACCCAGAGTGGAGCAGGAACCACCCCGCCATGCTATCCACTCCTCCTCAATTCACAACATAAAAGTCATATTTTTGCAATTTGTGGTCCCACCATGCAAGTCACCCCATTAGATCCTTTTTTTTAAAACCATTTTAATGAGGTATAATTGTTTATAACTATAAAGTGCTTCCTATAAAGGTAATATTAAAGTTTTTAATGGCCAGTAGCACAGGCTTGAACATATTTTGTCAAGCTGTAGTTCTTTTCCGCCTACTTAGAGTCTTACCATATAGATGATAGTGTGATTGATCTGATTGGAATTGAGTTGCCAGTTTAGCCCTGAATGTGCCCCATTATTGTCCATGAACCAGAAAAGTTTATCAAATTAAAAAACCAATTAATATGGGAGAAGTCATCAAATCTTTCCTTTAGAAGTTAAAAGCTTAACGTTGAGAGGACTCCCAGTGCAATTAAACCTCCTTATGGTTAGATACTAAGGGCTCAGCTAGCTCAGAAAATTGAGGAATAATCTTTCAATAGTAACTAACTATTCCTAGATAACCTAAACTTCCCATAGGCTATTTGATCAGGACAACTTCTGGATTGCAACAACCTTGTCAGGTAGAAGAATAATTCCTTTGCGCATAACTTTATGGCCCAGAGATTCCATCCCTCTAAAAAATTGCAATTGGTAGGTTCAGATTTATAATGCTGCAATCATTTGAGTGAAGTCTTAGTTTAAGTGTTGTAGATTTTAATTAAAGGTGTGGGAAACATAAGATGCTGTACAAATAGACAAATAAATTACACATATTAAAATCACCAAGTAAACCATCCATCGCCCGCTGGAAGGTTATAGGGTGTTATGTAGCTCTAAAGTATGCAGGTTATCTTGAATAGACCTTTGCTTTAGATCAAAGAAAATTTATCTTGGTCCTCAGGTGCCAATCTATTTTCCAACATCCTCTGGAAGAAGTCTTAGCTGAGAATACTGATATCTTAATAGTAGTTGGAGCAAGTCATCAATACAAGGCAGAGGGTAGCAATTTTTCTGGCTGATCAAATTTAACTTCCTATAGTATATCATGGCAAGAAAGCCTTCATTTTTACTATGAATTAATAAAATAAAAACCATCAGGCTCTGGGAAGGCTTTAAAGTCCAGCTTTTAATAAATGTTTTATTCTTTGGCCTCATGGGCCTCTTTGACCTTAAACTTCTGATAAATCCTGGCCAAATGAGCTGAGTTTCACCGGTTTGCAACTTAGGTTGGATTTCTTTCTTCACCCTCAAAGTCATAAGGGCCCTTAGAAAAGATATTGGCGTGTTTCTCAATAAAAGACTAAGAGAGTCAGTGTTGTTTGCTAGTGAGTGAATCGCTAATTAATACCTTCACTTAGGCTATGATAAGGGTTCAGCAAGTCCTAGGACAGTTAAATATCTACTGTCTAAGATGGAACCAACTTGACTGATTGGTAAGGTGTGGATGTAAGCTAGTGGGTGGTTATAGAGTCACGGTGTCAGAAAGTCAACCCAGATGGATTCCTTCCAATAGTATTAGAATTAGGGGGGTCAGTTAGTTGGGTGTTATTGCCTGCTAATCGCCTAGTTCAATATTATTTTAATGGAATATATGCCAATTGACGCTTCCCATTCAAGTGAGTTGAGTTCTTTTGAAGGCTTTGGGATAAATCCCAAAGGTAATGTTATGTAAAAGTTGATACCAGCAATAATGCCAAGGATGTCAACCAATTAAATACTAATCATCTGGGTTCATCAGAATCTAATTTAACGCTGACTGCCAATTGTGGGTGATGTGGGATTTTCTTGCGGAAAACTAAAGTATTTGTTATCAAACAACTGATGGTAATTTCGCTGCCTTTAATCTGAGTACAGAAGACTTATGATGAGAAATCTCAATTAATTAACTAATTTTTCAGGTTCAGAAGAATCCTAGTTTGACACTGAATGCTAATCATTGGTCATTGTAAGATCTTCCAGCGGAAAGCCAATGCATTTTTATAAAATGTCTGATGATGTTTTCGCTGCCATTAATCTGAGTATTGGAGACTTATGCCAAGGATGCTCAAATATATTTATATTAGAAATTCATATATGTCTTACCAGCAAATCATGCCAAGGATGGGTGAACATAATATTTGGTCTTTGGGACGAGCAGATTAGAAGGGAATTGGTATCATGTATAGCTGATGATTGGTTGAATTTCTGGCTTGGATAACTAATGGTTTATGAATAAGTGCAGTAGCCTAGGGTATAAATAGTCGTCATTCCCTTTCAATAAATATCTCTCTTGCACTCATCTTTATTTAATTGGTAGTAGTTTGTCTGCTAGGTCAAAGGAAGATGGGACTAGAGATCCCTGGGGAAGGCGCGGGGTGAGACTCCTGTAGTGGCTGACGCTGACAGATCCCATACCTCAGCCCTACAAGAAACCCTAATGGGAAATTGGCCAACCGGCCACCAATGAAGATATGCTGATGACAGTCAGCCATGAGGGCGGTGCAGCGCAGGAGTGTCATAGCCGTCCAGGATGGGGTTGGACTTTCTGGGGCACACCTAAGAGGGTCTGCCAATTAATTATGAGGGAGAAGGAGCATGGAGTCAGGCCACCCAGGAAGGGCGCTGAGGACCATCTGTGCACTCCCAAGAAGGACCATGGGGCTAAGGCGAAGTTGTTGTCTGTTGGGTTGGTGGGTTGGATGTGGACTTGTAGGGGGTTGGTACTCCTATGAAGGCAAAACAGCAAGGGTCAGCGAATCTCCATACTGGTCAGCCTGACACACTAGCGGAGCCCACTGTCATTGGAAAAGTGATTTTATGACACACGGCCAAGGTTGATTAGTAAAATTGGCCACGATTATGGTAATGGGATGCTATAGTAAGGATCAAAGATAACTGGACAAGCCAGTGGTTCACTTATCAATGGATCAGGTTCTGCATAAATCTCCAACATTTGAGACATTGGTATAGTAACTTGGATCTATGTCACACCAATATTTGGAACTTAAAGAGTACAATGGCCTTATTTACAGAAAAATGGACATTCCCTGACATCATTAACTGTGAAGTAGGTATCTTAACCTTTAATCCTATGACTTGATATTATAGCCACTTAATATACTTGGGGAGTTCTATCAGGAAACTTTAGAGTTTCCTCCTCCCTCTCTTCTTAGGCAGATGTTTAATGACGAGCAGAACGCAATATCCCAATATGGTGAAGTAAAGGTCCTTAGGCTGATCTTGGTATAAAATTTGACTAGGAACTGAGATGATAAAAAGAGAATTTTAGGTATTTTTATTTAGGACATTTGTGGAGTCTGACCCTTAAAGGAACAAATCAAATGGTCAACAAAAATAGGTTTCAAGTTATTAAGCTCATGAATTCTATTACATTCTGTTTTCTAACTATGATTTTGATCTGGATTAATCTTAATACTTTCATCAGATGAGAGGAGATGACGTTTAAAAGCGACCTATGTTAAGATAACCAGGACTTTTACTTTATGCACTACTACTTATACTTGAGTGACATTGGAGGCAAAGTGGGATGGATTAGATAGCAAATGACATTATAAACCTATTGAGGAGATCAGGGGTTTTCCAAGAGAAAAGTATGATGAATAGCCTACTTCATTTTAAACAAGTGAATTGTGGATGTCAAACCTGCCTGGAGCAGACATATCAAAATATTTGAGAGGTAGATGATCCTAGGAGGTAATGAGGTATAGAAATGTCAATGTAGGGAGCTCACGCCCTAGGCTGACGCCTATTTTTGTTCCTTGTTAGACTTATTTTTACAATATTGACTTTTTTAATGAATAAAAATGACACTCATGGGATTCTCCCTATGCAAGGTGAAAGCCTTGTCTTTGGAAAAGGTTGACATATACTGCTGTGTGGTACTTGGTCTTTAAGCTAATCAAAAGGTCCCATAAGTCCCAAATTTAAAGTTCAACCATATTTCATTGGTATAGTTTTAAATTCAAGAAATTAACTGGATTAGTCCAAATTCAGCCAATAAGCTTTTATTTTATATTTGTGAATATTCTACCTAGTTCATGGACCACATTCACAAAACTCCATCACCAGTGCCCAGAGCTCCTAAGATCTTCATCAGATGTTCACTTTGGAAGCTAGCAAGTTGGGCCTCTAAACCTGGACTATTGGAGGAGTTTCTACTTAAAATTGATACTAAATTAACATATGTTATGAAACTATCACCAGGAGATCAAGAAGCTCGGCTGACATTCCAGGTGGGACGTTATGATGGATAAACCACTTGGAAATTAAAAACAATCACCGAATCACTATTTGCCATTTCCTCTGAATCAATAATTTCTTTTACTTTTCAACAGTGCTATAGATAATCCCAACTTATTTCAAAATAGAGTGTTTTTCAGCAGAATATATTATACTATTCTATATTATTAGTTTATACTTTATGCTTATGAACTTTTTAACATTGCTGCGTTTTATGAAGCACCTGCCTCTCAGCTGACTGTACCCTCTTGCAATCTGCCACTACGTTGAGCTCCCCAAATTTAGCACCTGCAAGAACATCTGGCAAAGTTGCGACATCTGATGCTCACTACAATGGAACTTGAGATGCACCCTGAAAAGTTAACCTCAACCTTTGACAAATAGGAAACAACTACTGTCAGCACTCCAGATTCTGACCTTCTGACCCACCTTTTCTGGAACGGCCTAGACACAGTAACTGCGGGGATCAACTTTCAAAAGAAATACTTTGGTGTGTCCTCAAAGACTTTGTGCATTTCCAAACTCCAAGTCATCTAGAATCTTTGCTTGACCCGTTAAGAACGCCTGATGAATTTAAAAAGGACGTTATTAAAAAAATAAAAGCATTATAAAGAAATAAAGATTCATGAAGGTAATATTTTATTACAAGGATTAAGCTTTACGCTTTAAGAATATGTGGGATGCTAGGAGAGAAAAAGCATTTGAAGATGTCACTCGGCAGAACGATTGTTGGATGCTAGAACCAAAACTGTGATGAAAATGTTATGTTCAAACATCTTTCAGCTTTTAACGGAACATAAAGAAAATTAGACAAGCTACAAAAAAATCTTTTTATTTCAGGACAGAAGATCAGACCAAACAGAGGGCTCTAATTTTTATCAAACGATTAATTTTATTACTAACACTAAAACTATTTAAGTGACAAAATCCAAATTTCAACTTATGAGGTCGTTTTCCAATCTATTGTTTCTGAGAAGAAAGTAGAAACAAAGCTCATAGTCAGTTTGTCTCAAAAGTGTCAAGAGACAAATAAAACTTGAAAAAAAAGCATTGAATGAACTACCAAACCAATCAATCTGGGGCAAGTCAAGAGCTAGTTTTAAACTTGATTATAGGATTTAGCCTCAAGAAACCAATGGAAGCTAGATACTTCCATCACATAAAAATGCCAAAAGCGCTGGACAAAACACTTGGTCTTACCTTCTCTCAAGTAGTAATAGTGCAAAGCTTGATCTCTCGCTGGCAAGTCTGTCGCCCATTAATTAAGATGGCTCTTTTCCAAAAGTTGGGTCAGATAATAATAAAATGAATTATCAAGCTTTCCTGTCTAAGCCCTAGTATCAAAATAGCGCTGGGACCAACAAACCTGAGACCATAATTGATTGAAGTGGCTTGAAATCCATGGCCAAATTTAATAAATTTCAAAAGTTGAAGTTTTAACTTGAAAGTCAATCAGTTTTCCCAGCCAGCAAAGTGCCACCCAAGGAATATTCACCTGAGCTGGGATTTGTCCCCTGAGTTGGTAACAAGGTTGTCAGCTCAAATGAGCTGTGTCCGCGGATTGCATCTAGATGTACCACTATAACATCAACTATTTTAAGCACGAGGCTCTGAGCACTCCTGAGCTTGAGTACTCCATTGACTACAACTCTCAATCTCAAATCTCATATGAAGCCACCACCAATGCCTTCTGCCTTGAGAATATTGGGTTAACTCTTACCATCAGCGAAAGATTAAATCACTTAGACCTACTGCGCTGTAAAGCCAGACTTTGAATTATCACTAATCATTCCAAGGTTAACTATGACGCCATCGCCAACTTCTCCTGTGCCATTCATCAGTTGAAGGAACAGGATTGAGGCGAAGGCCCACTAATAATGATCAATCTCCATGAGGTAATGGGCTTTATCTTTCTTAACCCATCACTACACCACCATAATGTCTTCTCTTGCCTGTTTTCCGGTTAACTGATGGCCACCTGACGTCATACAATTATATTATACATGGGTGCAAATCAGGGCGATCTTGTACCTGGTGCTTAAATCTTCTCATCAGCTACACATGCCTCAAGCATTCCATTGTTGTCCACTCCCAGCTACTTCTAAATGGAATTTGCGCAGTCCTGACTTAGCTATTCTGACGGTCTGCCCTTGCAACTCCATCCTACCTTGTCAGTATAACCCAAAGAACCTCTTACTCATATCCCTGGACTTGGAATGCCCAATGAATCATTTCAAGGTTGTCCGTGACACCTATGTCAACCTAGCCGCCACAACTGAGGGCCAAAGTTACCCTATTAACACCAAATATTTTGTACTGAATTTTAATCAGAGTTTAAAGAAACTTATCATATGTGAAAAGCCCCAGATGTTGCTAGCCCAGTAGGTCGTCTCAAAACAGTTCACTATGCTCAACTCTGTATGTGAGGTTGCTCAATGCTGGAAGAACTTTCAGCACACAGCCCAGTCTCTCATCAATATGAAAACCCAGCGCGGCCATTTGACCCAAACTGAGTTGATTTAAACCTTAACCATCCATCATTAGATGAACTTTTGTAAATCTCAAGATCAAATGCATCAGTTAAAAGAACCTAGTAAAGTTTACCAGCCAATTTTCAACAAGAGTACATGTTGAATACTTGACAATCAATCTAACCATTTATTTCTGCCTAGACCAAGACTTGAACTTTTTTTGACAAGGCTTCAGGTGATCTCTCAGGATTCTCCATATGCAAGGTGGAAGCCTTGACTTGAGGAGAAGGTTGACATATACTGCTGTGCGGGACTTGACCTTCAAGCTAATCAAATGGTCACATAAGTCCCAAATTAAGGTTTGATCTTATGTCATTAAACTAGGTTTTGAATTTGGGAAATTACATGAATTAGTCCAAATTCGCCATAAATATTTTAAATTATATTTTCAAGCCCTTTAACTAATTCTGAGGCCACATCCACAAAACTAGATTATCAATAATTTAAAGCTCCCAATATCTTCATAAGCTGTTTATTATGGAAGGTAGTAAGTTGGTCTTTAAACCTAGACTATTGAAGAGCTCCTACTTAAGGTTATAACTAGTTTAACTTATACTATGAAACTATTACCAGGAGATCAGGAACTCAGCTGACCTTTCAGGTGGGACGCAATGATGGACAAACCACTTGGGAATTAATATTGATCAATGAATTATTTTTTGCCATTTCCAGTTGTACAAAATTCCCTTTTATATTAAACTGTATTTTAGATAGTACTAACTTAATTTAGAATAGAGTACTTTTTAAGCAGAACATATTATACTATTCATTTACTATTAGTTTATACTTTATTCCTAGGAACAAAGTCTTGTCCATTATTGCATCTTATGTAGCCCTGTACTCTCAGCTGACTGTAGCCCCTTGCAATCAGCCACTATGTCATGCTTTCAAGCGTTAACACCTGTATTGCATCTGGAGTAGTTGCGACACTCTTAATAGGGATGGGAATCACATTTGTTTTAAGGCTTCAGATTCTTCACCACAGAGTGGATATGGGGTTGCAACCTTTTATTTAATGAGTTACGACAAGTTTTGGGTTCAAGAAGCTATAAGATAGCTACTTGATAACATAGAGTGAATTTAAGTGCTTCTTAGATACTTGGAAGTAAAGCACAAGGGTGTAATTTTGGGTAAAAGCAGAATTACCGCTTCTGATGCTTTGTCCAGAGTAATACAGTCACAAGAGGATATTTCTTGAAATATAATAAAAATGGTTCAAAGTCAACAAAATATTTCTTTTCTACTGAAAAATTTACATAAAAGCTTGCTTCTGGCAGACAAAGTCAAGTCACTCCCAAATTCATTAATGAGGGTCGCCTTGATTTGTTCCCATAGGTGCGTTCTTTGAAGTAGGGCATTATAATCTCACAAGTGCTACAGTTGAAAAAGACTTGATGTGTTGAATTCAATGCCTATCCGTGGCTAAATTTATAGTGTTTCATATACAAAAAAGGAAACTGTATATTTTTCAGCATTTGTACTCCAAAACAGCCCAAATCATCTTGGTATTGGGCCAATAAAACGTTCAATCATCCTCCATCAGGTCAATACTTACATAATAAATTGATAATTGACATCTGAGCCTTTGCCTCCAACTGTAAAAAATATCTAAAGAATTTCAGAAATCATCACAAGATGAGACTCCATTTTAAAACATATGTTATCATTAAGACGTCATAGTGAAATATGATAATTTCAATCATGAAGCTGATCCAAGAGAAATGACACAGCTTAATTCTTGTATTAGATGATAAGTAAATATCCTGAATGGCAGAGACTTGATCTCCTCATTAGTCACAAGTCTCCTACTCATCCTATAAGCAGTTTATAAGATTTTAGCAATAAGTGGTATAATTTATCTCCTCAGCAAATTTAGCACATTATATCTTTGCAAAGTTATGATAATTGGTATCATATCCCAGGATAGTGCATAGCACTGGACCCTGAGGAAGCGAAAGCGCTATGCCATCGCCTTTCTTTAGCTATTCCAAAGAATCAAGCCATCCTGAAGCCATTCCCCAATTCTGTTTCTCCAGTTCCGGGCACCCAACTTTCTTTTTTGAACTAGTGGTGCCCAACCCAAAAGGGGAGCCGCCACACATATGCACCCAACTTTCTTAACATTCAGTTTTCTTGAAAAAAGCTAATATATTCTCTGCGCCAAGAACATACTTTCATTAGAATTGGCTTAAAAATATTATTTTGTTAAGATAGAATATGTATGGTGGGGGTTGTAGGTCTTCTGATCTCTAAATGTTCTGTCTTGAAAGGATCAGGAATAAGTGATTGGCCTTTTTTGTTGGAGAATATTGAGGTTTTTTTTTAATTATGACCCCAATTGTCCATATGATCAGCATTAGCTTTAGTGCTGAGGGCATGGTGTAATTTTGTTGATTCTTGAAATCCTGGTTATTTAATTTTTTTCAACGCTTCCTGTTGTTGGACTTCCAAGCCCTGAACTCAAGAAGTGAGTTGGTCAATATTTGCATCCAGAGTAGCACAGTAAGCTTGTTTTCAAGGAGCATATCCAAGCATGCCTGATGTATAGTTGCTGCCTTGTCATAATTTATCTAAGGTTAAATTGACATCAAAGTAATTTCCTCCAACATCCATCCAGCTACTTTGAGACACCCCTTCAATGTAATTCAAATACTTAAGATATGGGCTTCATGGGTTTTTTTCTCAGATTAGAAAAATACTAGAGGGAACTCCAGGGGCCCTGGAGGAACGACATTACCTTAAGGGCCTTCTTGACCTCTAAGCCCTCATAACCTTAGTGTCCTTTGTGTATGGTTGGATCAGAGGCAGACTGGGCATCAGCCCTTTTGTTGAGCTGGCTAACCATTCAGTCACATTGTCAATTTTCGTCTCATTAAATTTGTTGCTGATTAGATAAACTGTGTTACTAGGCTGGTCATGGCTTGTTCCAATTTTTTCTTCATGGCCGCCAAGCCATCAGCAGTATGTCAGGTTATTTTGTCACGCAGAAATTCACCGACTCCATTATCTATCCAAAAATGTTGACTTTGTATCTCATTGATTTTTCTTCTATTATCAATATTAGCCTCACAGAACTACTGATCAAAGCTAGATGCAGTCTCATGTAATTTAAGGAGTTAGAACGAAGCTTCTGGGTTAGGCATAAATGTCTTTTCATATGGTACAATCCTAAAGGCTGTAGCAGGTGATAAAAAGCAGGATTAAAAGTAGATGGAGGTATGAAACAGTTCATCAACCCCCACTGCAGTGCTTGGGAGGCGGCCGTGGTATACAAGTGCAATAGCTACAGATACCTGAGTTTTACGTTTTATTAATTAAATTGTCCTTTAGAATATAAGGTTTCATAAAATAAAGCCTTCACAGTTTTGGCTACTTCAGGTGGTTGGATCTAAAAAGTTGCATCATCTAGGGCTGGTAGCGTGAGGGTCTTCTGTACTGCAGAATATAAATCTCAAACGTTTTGCGCAGCTATTACATAATGTTTATAGTGGACCCATCTGGTCACACTCATGTTTTCCTCCATTTAAGAGTTATTTTCTCTTCTGTAATTATTCATCTTTTTGAAGGTACATCTACCTGATACCTTGGAAGTAGATCTGGAAGTGAGCACCAGTTTCAAGGCTTTTTAGAAATCATTGGCCAATTTCTTCAATAGCTAAATTATTATGAATTAGATTATCTAAGTTAGCGTCCTAGTGATATGATTTATCACTAGGAAACATGCACTTTGGTAATAGTCTATTCCAGCAAGATAGATTACTAATGTACTTCATTTACTTAGTAATTAATATTTATACAGAGGAGAAACATTCTTCTGTTGAGTATATCAATCCTGTTGATCAGCGAGATCTTCTATATCCTAGAAGAGACATTAGGCTTGAGTCATAATTGATGGAAATCCTTTGTATTATTAAGGGATTTCTGGATTTAATTCTAATTTTTAATCCTTAGAAACAAAGGAAGGATCCAGAATTCGTCAGGCAGTAGTTTCTGTCAATTGTCATTAACCTCATCCAAGAGTTGACCATACTAATTTGACTTATGATCAATCTTTCCTAACACATTCATCCCCAAAAAACAAAATGATAATAAGAGCGCCTTAGTATGTCTTCATTAGATAATAAGTGGTTTATATACTAGGAATTTTGCAAGTTTAGATCACTCATTAGTTGCAACTCATTTCAGTTTATCATTTATTGGCAACATCTTTTCTAAAAAGAGGGGTTCATAACCTAATTGGATAGTTATCTTAAACCATCTCCATTTTGTATGACAATTCTTACTAAGTTTATAATCCTCTTAGGGCAATCAAGAATATCTGAATTACAACGCTTTAGTAATCCTTATTATATTAACTTTGAGAAGATCACAATAAAGCTTATTTAAGTAAAATTTCTGTCTTTTTACAGCAGGACGCATTGCATGTTAACTTACTAGCTTTCATCTAAAAAACATTATGACACTTTGGTAAACTCAACTGAACACACCACATTATTTGTTATATCAGCCATTCAATTCAACCGTGGAATATATTCGGATTGAACAATATAAAAACTTATTTTGCACATAAACATTGTCAGTGATAGAGTCCTATTACACAATAATTGGAATCAGCATCAGGATTTGATCTGACACTACAAACAGCTATTAATTCATATTAGAATAAATTTTTAATTAATAATTGCTGATCATTTATCCAATTGTTACCTTAATTACTAATCTTATTATCTTATTTTTAAGTCAGACAATCTACTATCTTTTCTAGTTTTACAATTTTTAGTTAAATCTGGATAGTGTGACAATATCTAAAAATTTTAACACCTAACAATCTTTATATTGTAACATAAGGCTCTTTCTGAAATTGCCACAGCTGCGTTAGATTTCTAATGCACAGGTTAGATTGCATTATAACAAATGTTACTTTTATGATGACATAGACCATAAAAACCACAGTTAAAATCTTATACTCAATGTTAGGCTTTTGTTGTCAATTTAAATAAAGCACACCCTAGTATGTAGTACTGACAGTGGATTGGGTGCTTTCAGGTTGATATTCTTAATTTTAAGTAGGCTTCATGAGTTAATATTAAAACAAGCTCCCTTTCTGTGTACCAGTTTTCTTTGTTATAAGCTTTTCTAGGTACCCTGGTTCTCATTGGTAAAAATAATTGATAACTGAGAAGCACGTAAAATTCTTATATCATTTTATGGTATTTTAAAATAGTGTGAAGACTAAAGCCAATGTAAGGAGAGTGCCTATATCTCTCCTGTTCCTAAAGGGGTAGCACACAGTGCACAGACCTAACGCCAGGGAACTAGTTATCAGTAATAAAGGGAGGAGAGCTCATCAGAGATGATAGAGCTGAAGTAAATTAGGGCAAGGGTGGTTAATGATATATAAAAGAACATAAAACGGAAAAACAACTCAGCTGAGGTGGACCTGAAAAGTGGATTCCCAATACAAGTGGTGCTCTGGTCTGGACTACAAAGGTGGCCCAGTCTGGAGGGGACCAGGGCGGCCCAGCGGTGCACCATAGGAGAGAGTTACAGTTGTGCAAATTAAAGGGCTAACATTATGTGAGACCTCCTCAAAGAGGTCCATGCACAGATTTGCTCAAATTAACATGAAGAAAACATATACTAATGAAGGTTTTTATTATGGAGGAAGTTGACCAACGAGATTGGTCTCAAGTAAACAAATTCAAGGGAATTTGAGGGAATAACTAATTGATGGAAGTGGTGTTAAGCCCAGGTGCACCATTAAGTGCACGCTTCCATTGGGCAGTGTACTATAACTGGTAATTGACCAAACTCAGCTTATCAATTGTAGGTAAGGCTGACCCAAGCTGAAAATTTCTAAAACTGATTGAGTATTGAGAACTGTTCACTGAGAACCCAAAGAAAACCATCATTATTTATTTTTATAGCTGGTTCATTTTAATGCACCTGCTTTAATGCATGGTCAAACTTCTCTCACATCTCCAGGACAACCTGGGCATATCTCACCTTAACCCAGCGTTCATCCAAGGTATGTTTGAGGTCAGGGAGGCCTGGCAACTTCATCTTTTTGTCCTCCTGACGTGCAGCTTTATCCTTGCTATTGGTCTTTATAATCATTTTATCCTCAAGCCATGACAGCCTAAGCTTCAAGGCATTATTATTTTTAGCAATTGCTTATTCCAGATAGATACAGGCAGCTAGCCAAGGATAGTAAACTTACATAATAAATCATTTTTGGTGGTATTGAGGCAAGGGAGTCAATAACAAGTGATTTGGTTGTCCATGGTGTCACGAAAGACACTACAATTATAATGGAGAATAATTCCTTGCCCTATGGAAGGAAATCCGCCAGTATACTAACGCCTTAGAATTTAGAGATATGATATCTAGTTGAAGATAAGGAAAATTAATTCCTTTTATAGGTGATGTTATCTCAATAAAATTTGTCATCTGGTTGGGATGATGTCATTCAAAATAAGTTAACATCTAAAAAAGAAGAAGTTTTTAGTATTAAGATGACGCAGAAAATGTCAATGATGACTATGGAATTGGCACCCTTTTATACTTTTGGGGTTCCATAATAACTTATAATCAATTGATGACAAAGGAATGACCAAGAAAAATTACACTGGTAAAATAAAGCAACTTCAAATCTGAATATTCATAATAAAATGCAATTACAGAATATTGAAAATTGACAAAAACACTAAAGTGAGTCATATCAAAGTAACATTATCAGCTAGACACAATTCAAACAGCTTATTAAAATTATATTAGAAAGCTATCTTAAGAAAAAGTAGTGCCGTCACAGACCCAGAATTGGGTATTGGGCAATAATCACCAAAGAACCTGGTTCAGGGATGTCTACTGCAAGACAGAGCTCGTGGATTGAGACATTGAACCAAATGTATGCCGCTACCAAGGCAGAAATCAAGAAGAGACTTACTAGGGGTTTGTAAAGCCCTTACAATATCATCAAACCACTCTCAATTATACTTTTTCTATTTTACATTCATTTATATCTCAATTTTATACAAGATGTAAAAAATTCAAATTTATTATAGATATAAATTATATACCACATAAATTTTAAGTTTATCCCTTTTATCTTAGTTTCGCTTTACCTAGGAAATCACAAATACCTAGTTTGTGATCTAAAGAGGAAGACACTAATTTAGGAGAGGACCTTAGATTACTGAAAACACCAGGTAAGAGGTGGGTTAGGGCTTTTGTAAGTCTTGTGTTAGGCCAATATTTTAAGTAACGTTTAAGAGTGTCAAACAGTATACTGCCAGCTGGGCGATAAATTGTTTCAATGAGCAAATGATGCTACATAAGGTAGAATCAGAAGAAGAATTATTTAATGAGAAGGATCATGCGCCTTAAGAAGGTCGCCAAATTCCAATCTTTATGTAATAGAATTCCTCCACAGCAAGTCAGCCAACCAAATAAGCGATCAAGGGCCAACAAGTTGAATGCGGTGCTCACTAAAGGTGTGACACCATCATACCAGAATGAAGAGCTTGAGATTTCTCAAGAACAGATTATTGATGAATATATGGAGGCCTATCAAGGTAAAGATTCTTCTGAATTCCTAGTTACAGATGAGGTAACCATATGATTAAGCTAAACTTTGGAGCTTATAGTAGCATATATATATAACCAGCTTGAGTGTGTCAAGGAGACCACTGAAAAACCCACATTGCCACTATACCAATTGTGAATTGACCTTCTAATGTAGAAAAAATTTAAAGCATTAAAGATGTTAAAAACAAAATTTTGTTTCTTTAAACAAGAATTTAAAAAAGCAGTCACGCTTGAATGAACATAGAGAGCATCTAAGTCAGCACAATTCCATAACGTGTAACATGTACAAGAATTTAGATGAGTTGAAAAAAAATGTGATGTATCAAAATAACTCATTATTACCAGCTACTCAAATAAATAGACCATGCTTGGATACTCAATTGACTTCTGCACCATTTCGCATGACGTGCTCTGAACCTATTAAAGAGGACCCAAACTTTGAGCCCTCTTTCAAGAAGATTTATACACCTGGAGAGGGAATATTGCAGGTTTCCTACAGATGTATGAGAACAGTAAGGATGGCTCAAGTGATTTCCAAAAGACTTGCACATTTAAGGTTGAATGAGCCTTGATCATTAATAACCTTTCAAAAGAAGTTTAAGATCTGACTAACTTGTACTGAAGTGAGGAAAATTATTCTGTCAGAGTTTGGAAGTAATAAAGAAGTTTATTACATAAAATAAGACTTCTTGCCTATGAAGATGAAAAAAGAGTGATTCAATTACTAACTACACAGATATTACTATTCAAAGGCTCAACAATTATGAGAAACAGTAACTTTTTATCTAACAGCTGCAAAAGCGGTGCTACTGGGTTCCCTAAAGAGCATCCAGCTTTGAAGATGTAAATAGCCTCAGACATCAAGGCCGTTATGTCACTGTAGGCCTTCAAGGAGGCTTTACTTAATATTATGGAAAATATAATATGCAAAACAAGTTTAGGACCACCTTTTGAAAAACAAGAAAGGCTGTCTACGCCACCCATGCAGGAGCAATAAACTAGTGATAAGACTCTAAACTCAGTGGAACGTCAGCCTCAGAGAGAATTTGCCAGCAGAAAATTGCTATAAACCTGTAAACTTCTGGTGCTCATATCTGATGGATGACTCTTATATAAGAAGGATGTAACCCCTACCAAAAATGCCACCAATGCATTAAACTTAGTGGATATAAACACCAAATTAAAAGACAATCATGAAGACGAGGATGTAGTCAGTGCATGATACCACATTCTAGGAGCACTGATTCGGTGGCTGTGCCTGCTTGACTATGAGTGGATGGAATTGACAGAACTTATTAAACAATACCTTAGCGCAGGCCACCCAACCTACCAGGATCTTTAACACCGTAAATAAGGAGAGAAGCTTGTAATGTCTACCTTTAAGATTTTAGAGCCAGATACCGTGGACATTACCAAGACCACATCAATTGTAGAAGCTCTAAAGTAGTTTAGAGTCAGCCACATATGTTTTGTTGACTGGGAATCCATTTTAAAAAGAATTACAAAATTAAAGTATTGATACAGAGGGTTTACATCTTTCTGTACTGAATACCATAGCACCTGTTAATATCATATTCTCCAAGTTGATAAAGAAACACAAACTTTTGTCAGACATAGACTACGATTTCAAGTACCAGATATATGGGATAGATATCATGCGCACCTTAAGAGCACACTCTGCATTGCCACACATTTTATGAGCTTATTCTAATTGCCCCAGCACTGGTTCAAGACTGTTACCACTACAACTTCTTGATTGACACCCAGTTTCTACTTTTAGTTTGTTGGAAAGATCAATTTTACCACATGTAGAATGAGCATACACAGCTACCAAATGCTGATGGTGTTCAAAGGATGAAGACGTCATGTTGCACAAGAAGAGGAAATTCTTAGTGAAAACCATTAAAAGAATATCTGGCCAGTAAATTATTAAGATAAGGGCTTTAAAAAGCTACTTGCCATGGTTGACACAGAAGTCCTACCACCGAGTGCAAGTGATGCCATGGAAATAAGGCCTGGCGAACAATGACGGATGTTACACTCAATTAATGTGTAGATAATTCTGATACATGAATTTTAAAATCATGATAGGATCAGAGAACAGTAGCCAAGATCGATGCTTAGGTTCTATAATAACATATGCACTGGAGAACTAAGTTTCATATTATGGAACATCATCAACTAGCCTATCCATTTATAGGAAGGAAAAGTCGTTGTTCAAGCCAGATTGACAAGCTGAAACGCCATTGAATTTTTACAGGCTGTTAAGAAAATTTGATGAACTAGGATTTTTGGATGTGACTGACAAGGAGTAGAGTTAATTGGACGCGCTTCTGGATTAGTACAAATTCATCTTCAGCACTGAATCAAATGACTATGGATTGTGCAAAGGAGAGGTTCACATGGTGGATACTGAATCTGCCAGACCTTTCTGTCATGGATCCTGCTAATTAAAGTAAGACTTCCTCCAATCTGTATGTGTGACAGCCCAGTGGAAAGCCCAGAATACCAGTGGCTAGCAGCCTTAATGACATGTAGAAGGATCACCCTATAGTTTCTGTTAGAATTTAAAAGTTAAGTAACTAATCAAAGGCCTCTTATCAAACTATTTGTCTGCAATGAGGGCAACCGCGGGTTTTGCTGGGAAACCCCCAAAGGTGGTAGAGGCATAAAGTATGACCAATCCTCCTGGTTTTTCAGTTGTTGTCCTTTATTTATGTCCTAAAATCTTCAGGATCAGTTTTGGATATATAATAATTTGATGGGCTCATTTAGAGTTGCTAACTCATTAAAAGAAGATCAGTTTGCAAATTGAATCAAGTTTGGATTCAATTAATTATAGGAAAGGCTTGAGCATAAACTTGCAGTTTATGGATGTTTGAACTGATTTGTGGAGTCAGAAAAGGTGTCATGGTGGTATAATTTAACAAACAAATCGGGGTGGATTTTCCAAGGATTGATTTCCTAAATAATCCAGAAACTGAGATTTTCCTTTAGGGTGCAATATTGGCATTCATTGCATACAATTAATGTATGTAAATTGGCGGAGTGAGAGGCCTTCTCTAAAACTGACTTTGGCAAACTAGCGTTAGGCCAGTGGGGTAAGTCTGGTGGATTATTACAACCATCCTGAGTGAGGGGTGTGATGCTCTTAATTAGCCAGATTGCGCCAAACCAGTGGTGAGTTCTTAAACTGGATCTTGCAGATCAGGGTGGCTATCTGGTATGGCGATTGAAAACTAGGTCAGGAGTGTATATTTTTCGACTTGGTTATCTTGCATCAAGTTAATTAAATCAATGGTTTAGGGTTTCCAATCAGCAATCGTCTTCCCAGAATGCTGATTATGGTGTGTTTAGTGTGACTTAAAGAGAAATATTTGTAGAAAGTAATCTTGTAGAGTTGTGGAGAGTGCTGATAACTAAAAATTCTTTTTGAACTAAAGTAAAAGAAAGAACTGCCAATTAACCCAAATAAGGGAAGTTTTTAAGAATATTCATTCATAATAATAGGTTACTCTATCAATATGTCAGCCCAAACAGTAGACTACTGGCCCTTTCTCTTTCAGCTTCATTGGTGACTTTTTTCTATAAATTCTCAAGACAAAACACCAACCCAGCAGACCAACAACTTCTCCTTCTTAGGCTTGACCACTCATTATGGCTCAATGATTCTCTCCTGGGACTTGGTCAACAATTGTGGTTAAGCGGCCTCTATTGACTCCCTCAGGGTTTCTCCCCTTCAATCCTTATAGTTCATCATTGTTGCTGCTAGTTGCCCAAGTTCCCGTGGGGTTTCCATCTAGCTCAAGGTTGGGAGTTGGTTGCGCCGACCACTCCAGGTGTTTTATCCCAGCACTTAACCTCTGGAGATCTTCAGTCCCACCTCTATCAGCTAAGCAAAACTCTGTTCACTTAAAAATTTTATAAAGGTAGGCAAACAAAAGATAAGCTATCTTATCAAGAGGGAGAACAAAATTATTTATAGAAATTCCTTGCCTGTCCACACCATTGGATGTTATTGCTGTCGTCCTCAGCACTCACTGGCGATTCTCCCTGCTTAACCTTTGTCAGCACTCTCACTGGCATTACTTGTCATCCTCAAATGTCCTTGATTATGTCAATCCTCAATTTGTTGTAAACCAAATTAATTAATATATTGACATCCTTGGCATAAGTTGCTGGTGTCTCTTTAACCAAAATACCGTTGAAAATTATTAATGCTCTCATGAAGTTGAAATAGTATTTCAAAATATTTAATAAATATCTGTTGGCTTGACATCCTTGGCATAAGTCGCCAGTGTTGAAATTGACTTAAAACTTTATTGGGATTTTACCCAATACTCTCAACATTGATTTTAAGCAATTTGCCATCTTAATTGATAATATTAACTATCTCAACATCCTCAGCCTCAGTCGCTGGTAGTGAGACCCATCAATTCCCTATCAGAAACGTTCCCTGATACTTTCTTGATCCTCAGGATCAAGACAGCTCAACCCAACCAGATTTGGAGATAAATTGGGGTTATTATCACTAGATATATAATTAAACTAGCAAACTAATCGGCAATCATACTCAATTAATTATCCATTAATTTCTTTAATATGTAAAGAATATCACCTGGTTAAAAATCCTACAGAATTTGTCTTTTATACTTTGTGGGTGGGAAGAAATTAGGGGATGGCTTAAATTAAGCTGGCTGACATGCTCTCTCATCTGGGCCCCCTTGGGTATGATTCTAAAGAGAAGCCTTCATCTAAAGGGTTATCTGATAGCTTATGTACTAGGTCATAGATTTCTGACAATAAAATTTTAGGATCTGAGGCAGAGGTACTCTTACCAATCCAAACTTGAGCATATCTCAGATTGTATGCTTTGTGTAATTGGTTTCCAGCAGCGTCAATTTTTTTATTTGAATTAAATTCTAATTTGTTGGAAATGGACTCTCAATTTAAATAGGTACCTCATGATCAAAATCATGTAAATTGTGACCTGAACCATTTTTTTCTGACTCATAAACGCTTTTTTGATTTTTGTGGTCGTATTTCAGTTTCAAAGTGGGTGGTGGATGACAGAGTGGAGAAGATGAGAGTAGGGTTCCTGATGGGATCCTCAGGCTAGAACTTACCCCGTACAGGCCCCATTGATTCTATACACAAGGGAAGAAGAAGGAAAGAGGTACATTAGGATGAAATTGGGGCTAAAGTAGGTACCTAACTCTCCAACAAATTGATTAAACTACCTAGTTAAATCAAGGGCTTCACAGGTACCTTAGGTACCTTCTATCCTTTTTAAGAGAACTTCTCACGGTTTAACCCAAATTCTGGGTTTCCAGACTTACTTTATACTCTCATTTTTGAACATGAAGATCCCTCCACCTGGTACATAAACCAGGGCATAGTTCTTGTGTCTATCAGGGGGTTTGATGGCCAGATTAGTAGCACTATTATTAGGTGGATATATGGCCTCAGGTTGTGTCTTAAAGAACTCAGCTACTAGCTCCTTACAATTATCACGTCTCATGCGCTAACCAAACTATTTATAAGCATGGTATCCTTTACATGTGACAAGGTACTGACAAAATTCCTGAATCTCCTTGAGGATAGTATCAATTCAACTTCTGCCCTTTTTAAATCCCCCACAAAGATAGGTTCTGGGTAGTAGAATTCTACTCTTAAAAAAGATTATTGGAAAATGTGGAGTACATTATGTTGTTCCCAATGGGAAGAAAGCTTGATGCGTTATGTACCATCGCCCAAATCCTTTTCACTTCAAAAAGAACTTAGCGCTTGCTAACAAACTTCCTGAGGGGACCTTAATATTCAAATGGAGAGTGTCAAACATAATAAGTGAGCCTTCTAAATATTTTATCATGGAAGCCACTTCCTATCAGCAAAATTTTTTATAAATTACAATAACTTTATAAAAAGTATCCTTGAACAAGCATCTGGGTGTCCCAAATCTGGGGATGTGGTCCTCCGCTGCAGGAACCACAGAGTTCAGGATTGTCTAAATCTGAAAAGATGGATTGTAACCTAAAGTAGCCTCTGATGTAAAAATCCAGTGGAAGAGTGTAGCGCGTTGTTATAAGCAAGTTGCGCCAGAGGGAGGTCCATAGCCCAAGTATGCAAGGTGTCTGAGGATAAATAACGTAAATTTTGTTCTGGGATTGATTAACTCTCTCAGTTTGCCCATATTACTGTGGGTAATATGCCGTAATATTTCTGGGTTTGATACTGAGAAGTCCCAGAAAGGCGTCTCAAATCTGGATTTAAATTGAGGGCCGTAATCACTCAAAATTCCTTTGGAAGTCCAAACATGGAGAACACATGAGTGAAAAAGAGAGCTGAGGTATCTTCTTTTATGGCTGTGTAGCATTAGAAAACAGCAAGTTCTTGGTTAATCTAACTACAATCACCGCTATGGCATCAAAGCTTTTAGACTTGGGAAGTTTCACAATAAAGTCCACTGACGCAGATGTCCAGGGGCCCTCATCTTGTTGAAAAAGGTGGAGAAGACCCTTTTCACTGTATGGTCAGAACTTAAGCAAAAGTAGGTAATACAGCTTGATACCCAAATTGGATCTCCTTTGTGAGCCTAGGCCAATTATAAATATTTTGCTAGTTCAGCGCCTTTCTTTTAACCAGGATGGCCTACTTAAAAAAGAACGTCGTGATATTCAAAAATATGTATGCGCAAGCTAACTGAGACCCAGATCCTATCTCATAAAAAATTATCCCATCCTTAAGGCATACAAGGGCTGTTCGCGCTGCCTGGTCTTCAAATCTTACACCAACTCTATCCCATCAGGGCAACATAATTGACCTGCTAAGATGCATTCGCATATGGTGTCTCTGGGGCCAGATCAGCATATGATACTGTAACTGGAGCCATGGTGAGGATCATGGGAATTTCACTAATTTGGTGAGCTCAGACTGTTCATTTTCTAAACCTGGAGCTATGGCATGGTTACAGCTCAACATATCAAGCAGCACGTTTAGTGATCCTTTTATCAACTCATATTTTAAGTGAGAACTGCAAGTATCCCTTTTTGTACGTGCATGATGCTGGGCCAGTTTTTAAGTTTTGTGATAGTAAAATATAAAAGATTTGTGGTAAGTGCATACATATTTAATATCGTGCACCCTAGAGGAGATATCTCCAGTGAGTAAGCGATCATGACACTGCTGCTAACTCTTTATCTTAAATCGCACATGCCTGTTCTGTGGAGTTGAGTTTTTGAGAAATACGCCATAGGGTGCTTTGTCCCTTCATGCTCTTGCAAGAGTACTGCTCCAACTTCAAAAGAAGATGCATCACAAGCCACAATGGATGGCTTGGATTTGTACTCATGATGCAAAAGTGGCGCTGATAAAAAATTCTTTGCCTCAAATTCCTTTTAACTATCATGTGTCCATTTGCAAAATATTCTTTCCCATAAATTTTGGAGGGGCGCGGCCATCTGGGCAAGGGCTGTGGATAACTTTAGAAGAAAATTAAACTACTGAGGAAGCTTTGGAGCTTTTTTGAGTAGTTGGGGTTGTCTAGGATTGGATAGCCTTTACTAAAAGGAGGAACAGCATATCCATCCCTAAGGACAGGTTTTAAAGAATATAACTTACTCCCAAAAGAATTCGCACTTGGAAGACTTAACAAAGAGACCTTCCTTGAGGAGGGCTATCATCGCAGCCTCCAAGTCTTTGGAATTCTTTTCATGGGTCAGGGATTGAAATAATATGTCATCAATGTAAGTGACATTGCAAGTAACCCTTTGGTCACCCAGGACATCAACAATTAGGCGTTGGAAGGTTGCTGGGCGTTCTTTAACAAAAAGGGTATTACCTTAAATTGAAATATCCCACTACATGTCCAAATGACTGTGAAACATTCTTGTCCCACATTAGCTCTCACCTGTTTGAAGGCGTTTATTAGGTCGAGTTTTGAGAAAACTTGGGATTAAGCTATGGCCTGGGTAATGGTTTGTTTGATGGAAAGTAGTATTAATCCGGAACCTTTGTGTTATTAAAATGACCATATTACACACAATTCCGTAAGGTCCCATCAGCCTTTTAGGCAAAGACTAAAGGTGAGGTAATGAGAGAGGCCTTTTAATTATCCACCCTTTTTATAGCATGGCATTCAATAATATACCCAGCGCTATGTACTTCTCCTCAGTTTGTGAGTACAACGGACAGTTGATTTTTACAAGATGCACTGTCAGTTAGAAGAAAAGGTTATATTCAGATTGTGGTGGGAGTCAGGTTGCAAGTCTTGAGTCAAAGACGTCCTTTTATGGGGCCTGAAAATCATAAAAACCTTGGTGAGGTCCAATGGAGAAAGCATAAAGAGAGAAGATTAAGCTAAGTGATGGCTCTGTTGTGAGAGTTTCAATAAGTGGTAATGACCCACCGCAACTCTTAATAGAATAAAAAGGGAGTTGATATCTAGTTTGATGTTCACCTGTTGACAACGCCACCAACATAACCTTATGATGACAGTGTACAGTAAATTAGATACTGCTAAAATATGTGGTCATAAAAAGCAAGATTCATGGATTATGAACCACACTAGACGCTGGACGTATTACAAGTCATTGGTTCAGAGGAGGCTCTCAGTATAGAAGGGGCTAGCACTATGTGTATGTCTGGTGAGTGAGCAACTCTTTGATCCTTAGAATAGCCTGCTGCCCTGTGTAAATGAAAGCTTGTACTGTAACCTCACACTTCCCTACTCTGAAGGTAATTGTAAAAAAGAAGTAATATTGATCTTTTAATTTGGTCATGGAGAGAGAGGGAACTAGAAGGCGTGGCTGGACCCATAATGAGAAGAGCACCATTGGTCACAAGTGAACTATATCAAGTACTCTCAAAGAGGTTATCAGCGAGGTTTTCTGGTCCACAAACAAGAAAGGGTTGGTATGATCTACGGCTATGGCCTTGCCATCTCAATTGCAGGGGATGGAGGCTCTGTGGTCAACATAATTATAAACTTTGTTATCCTATGCAACAGGTAGAATTGATATGGTGGGAGCAGGACTTAAACTAGTGGTATGTAGATCAGAACCTTGATCATGATCCGCGTGGGTTTCCACCTGAGCCATTTTGATGGGCATCAAAGTAGTTTTTTTTGAGTCTAACGTCACAATAAGATCCTTTTCAATAGGAATAAGAAATTAATTCTCAGATGCTGCTTTGTTGCTCTCTAGGATGCCCTGAGAGATAGGAAAAACCACTGAAACCCTAGAAGACTCTTTCCTGGACCTTTATTCTCTAAAGAAATTAGGGTATACGTCTTTAATTGATATGAACTAATTTGAGAAGGGCCTGCTGACAGAGAGGATGACATGACTGTCACTTTGAGCATAACTGCATGGAGGGGTTTTTCCCAATCAAATACGCTAAGGAAAACGCTGCCTCCATAGATATTGGAAGAGTATTCCATGAGGGACTGCTGGCTGCAGTGGTTTCCAGGAACGCTCTAAAGTCTAACACCACAAAGTCATTAGGGATACTAACTGAAGAAACTAATGCTGTGAAGGCTTTTAAGAGTGAAGACAGATCAGAGACACCATGTTAGAGGGTGAAGAGGCGAAAGATGCGGGATGCTCTAGATTCAGGTGCTTGTACTGCAGCAGATAAAAAATCAAATAAGGGATTATGATTTCCCATTTTGTTCACAGAACATAATACACCTCTAAAGCAGCGGCGAGCCTCTCCTTATAAAAGCATCTAATAGGACTTTATTTATTTGTGCATCAGCATGAATTGTATTTTGAGACCCTCAGCTGCAAATTGCACATGAATCTCCGCCAGTGCATCAAGCACCTGTTTTGCAACTTCTAGTGAGGAAACTGGTGGAATCTCAACTACCATAACACCTACTGAAGAAGTAGCCTAATTTCCTGATGCTTTCTGGTCATTGCCCTGTTACAATTTAAGTTGTTTATTTCCTGCAGAGTGTAACAAGAAACCAAAAGAGAAGACCAGGTCACATAGTGAATGTAAGTTCATTGTGATCAGATAAATGACTGGTTCGTCTGATCCTTGGAGGAGGGTAAAAATGCTAGGGTTATTGTTTGGTTCATTATGTCATGTATTCTGCTAATTAAGATAAGACTGGTCTTCAAATCTGGGTGTATGACAACCTAGTGAAAGTCCATAATGCCGGTGGCATAGCAGCTCTAATGACTTGGAGGAGGGACGCTCTAAGGTTTCTGTTAGGGTATTAAAAGTTAAGTAATTTACCAAAGGTCTCATAACAAACCTGATGGCTACAATGGGGGTAACCATGGTCTTGCTGGAGCAACCACAAGGGTGAGAGAGGCTGGAGGATGACCAATCCTATTGGTTTTGCAATTGCTGTCCTTTGGTTTTATTCTTAAAATAATCAGGGTCTGTTTTAGATATATGTAAAATCTTGAGACCAATGAAATTTGCTGACTTGTGGAAATGCACATCAGGTTCACAAATCAAAATTAATTAGCTCAATACAAACATGCGGAAGCCTTAAGCATCATCTCATGGTTGTTGAAGTGTTTCTAATTGATTTGCAGAGTAAGAAATGTGTCCTTACAGCAAATTGAGTTGTTTATGCAAATTGGGTGGATTGCCCTGAGGATTAATTTCCAAATGATCTTAAAACTAAACTTCTCATCCAGTCTTGAGAATGGAAGTTCATTGCCACCGAATGATGTATCAAATTTTGGTGGAATGGATGCCTCGTCTCTTCCTAATTGCATTGAACCAGTAGTGGGTCAGTGAAGAAAGTCTGACGGATTAAATAATTATCCTGAGCGAGGGATTGTGATGCTCTTGATTAGACAGATTGCGCTGTACCAGTGATGGGTCAGAAAACTGGATCTTGTAGATCAGGGTGGCCTTCTGGTATGGCAGATTGGGGAAACAGGTCAGAAGCGTAACTTCTGATGACCTTGGCTAGCGTGTGGAGAGCCACTGGATCAATGGATTGTAGTGCCCATTCTGCGATCATTGGCCTCAGAACTTTTATTGCAGTGTGTTTAGTGGGACTCAAAGATAATATCGATAGAAAGTAAGCCTGCTGATTCCACTAAGAGGAGTTAAAAACTGAAGCCTATATTTAAACTAAAACAAAATATTTCTGACAACTTACTTCTAGAAATGGCAGTTGTCTTATATACTTTGTGGTGGGGGAAAATCAGGGGATATCTTAACTGGGACATCTGACATGCTCTCTCAACTAGTTTCCCTGGGTTAATATTGCAAAGAGCAGCTTTGGTCTGATGGATTATCTGATAGCTTATGTATGAGGTTTTAGAAGCTCTGACGTGGAAATTTCAGATCATTGGCAAAGGAACTCTCAAATAATCCAAAATGTGCAGATTTGCTTGGATCAAATGCTCAGCATCTTTGGTTTCAGAGGAGTCGATTTTGGTGATTGTTCATATTTAAGTTTATCAGTATTGAATCTCAACTTGGATTAGCACCCCATGACCCAAAACCTTGTGTTCATGGCATGAACAAATTTTCTGACTCAATAACGATTTTCAATTTTCTGGTCAAATTCTACAGTTTTAAATGGGGTGAGGAATGACAATGTGGGGGCCAGATGAGGGTGGGGTTCTGCTGGTGGCCTCTGGCCAGAATTACTTCCCTAAAGGCCCGCTTGATCTCATCAACAAGGAAAGAAGTAGAATTGGGGTACATTATAGGAATTTTAGGGTGCTAAAGCTGTTACCCAACGCTCATCAAAGACATGGGTCAAATCACAAAGGCTAACCAAGATCTTTACAAGTGCCTTAGGTCCCTTCTTTCCTCTGTAAGAAATTTTCTACGGTCCAAAACAACAATATGGTTTTCAGACTCACACTCTTAAGTCTAAGCCATACCAACATACACAAGCTAAAGATGAGTGCTCCCCAAGGAGCTATAACAGCTATCTGAAGCTGGCTTAATCAGACCACCAAAGAGCCCATGAGTTTTTCCGCTGCTCATAGTGTGCAAGAAAGATGGAACAAAATGAATGGTTATAGAATACTATTAATTAAATGAGGTTACCAAGAATTCATACCTGCTCTTTTATATATGTCGCACTGAAGCGCTTATGAGTAAATGAAGTACTTTTCTGCAGTGGACCTGTCCAATAACATCTGGCAGATGGAGCTCTCGCCTGAAGATCAATAGAAATGTTCTCTTATCAGAAGTCAGGTATTGTTCAAATCTCTGAGGATGGTGTAAGGGCTGTGCAACAACTTTGCCACCTTTTAAAGAGCGATGTACTGAATCTATGGATATCTCAAGTTATCAAGTGTGCTCATAGATATGTATTAAATAATAGTATTCAGTTGCACATTCCAAGGGCACCTCCAACACTTACAAACGAGTATTTACTAATTATGAGATTTAAACCTGAGGATTATATAATCCATGTGTACTTTCTTGAAGAGAAATATTAAGTTCCTAAGACATCAAATCAGCCTGAAAGGACTCAAGCCTCAAGTAGGAAGATTAAAGCTATAATAGCCATGGAACTGTCTCAATATATGCTCGAAATCAATGTATTCCTTGAGATGGTGGGATACCATTGGTAGTTTATCCACCATTCATGGGCTTGGCTGCAACTCTAACCTATTTGTTTATCAAGGAACCCTATTTTGAATGAGGCCTGGAGCAATAGAAAGCCATTGAAGAGTTGAAAGCTAGATTAATAGATGCACCAATCCTAGCTTACCCAACTTAATCAAGATGTTTTAAATGTAAACTGATGCTAGTGATATTGGGCTTGGAGCGATATCTTTTCAATTTAATTAATAAGGGATAGACCACCCCAAAGATTACTACTTTGAGGTCTTTACCAGAGCTGAGAAGAACTAAAATGTGATGTAAAGAAAATTCCTGGCAGTGATAAGAGCTTTGAAATACTATTGACCTCACTTGCATGGAGTACACTTTAAAGTTGTAACAGATCACGCAAACACCACTTTCTGTGCAGCATGAAGGATCCAGGAAGACGCCTTAGTCAATGATTAGTACATCTTCAAGGGTGTGTTTTTAAAATCATACAAAGAGTAGACAGAAAGAACCTCAGTGCTAATCGACTATTGCAATTACCAGATTTTCAGCATCCAGGCACATGAGAGCAATTGTTTTTACATTTGATCAGATTACCAGAGGAGGAATGGCAATATGAAACTGAATAAGCGATGACTGTTCTGATAAGATGTTCCAAAGATACCCAGACTATTGATTGAAACCTCCATAAGATTATCCTGACTAGCGGTACCTATACATCTAACCTAGTGATCAAATGGAACTTATGATGGAAGCTCATAATCGTGTTGTCCAGGGAAGATCCAAGAGACATTGGCATACCTAAGAGACTGGTTCTATTGGTAGTCAATGTCAGATGAGGAACATTAGGCCTGGGAACTCTGTGTACCCTGAGCGAGCTTCAGACCCTTAGAGAGGCACTATTTGTTCCAACTAATCTTGAAAACAGCTAACTTTTACAGAGTACCCATTGGCATGATAGGACCGTTGCCTACCACCTCAAATGTAAAATAAGTTTATCATCGTAGCTATTAACAATTTTGCAAAATGGGTGAAAGCATCAGTATTCAAGAAATATACTTCAGGATCAACCTCCAAACCCTGTATAACCAAGTGATAGCAAGTCATAGATGCCCTCAGTTACTGCTATCAGATATCGAGAAGAACTCCATATCAGATGTTGTAAAGAAAGTTTATGACTCTTGTTGGAGTGAGACAGCGATATACTACTCCATACACTAAACCTCCAACGGAAGCATAGTATGAATGAATGGAACCTTAGGAGGTATGTCAGGAAGTTGATATGACTGGACAATATCCTACCCATATTGGCAGATTGGAGGGGAATCAAGATGAGTCTCAAGATTTACAAAAAAGGGATACACAAATTATAATTGAGCAAGATGAGGACATTTGGTGAATTGAGAGGAATTATGCCAAGATTTGATTTGAACAAGAGTAATTTGAAAAAGGAAGAAGAATAGAAGATTACCAAGCTGAGGATGCATCAAGCTGGGGAACTGAGGTATAAAGAGTCTCATGGAAGATAAAAATGGGATAGTCTTTTACAAGAAAGAGAGGAGCGCAGAAAGGTCTGCAAGTTATATTCAAAATAAAGGTAGAAATAAGGGGCAATAGCTCCATATATTTTTTATCAAGTTTTATTAAAAGAATCAGCGATCCTCATATCGTTCAATTTGGTTGCTCAGTGGCTAATACCCTGTGCAAATCCAACTCAGCAGAAGTGGACCCAGACGCCGAGAAAATTAACAGTGGTGCTCACTACAGGGGGCCACTTAGCAACTATAGCTGGTAAAACACCATGTCGAGTCCTCATTTGTTCTGACATAAACTGATTGGATTGTGAGCATGGTATTCTGAAGAAGCCCAGGAGGCACCTAACCCTGAACCAACATTATTTACTGTTACTGAACCAGGGGATGATGAAGTTATGATTAATTTGCAATTCTAGAATTTTCCGGAACTGATGACTAACCAACAAGGATGCTTCATGAATGTGACTCCCCAACAACTGAGAAATATTATGGAATGGCTGTTTCATGGATATCGCCTATATGAAGATGAGAATGGGGATAATGCCCTGAGTCTGTTCTGTAACCAACGCGATCAAGAGAATTGATATGCGCTGTACATGTCTTATTTGGATGCAACTACTATGGGGTTAACTCACCACCTCGGTACCCATGGAATTGAGGAAAATTTAGTCACTTATGTGCAACCTTCAATTTGCCAGCTACTGCATGTTCTGGATCACCATAATATTGAAATTGAAGATGTATTGCAGCTCGCACAAGCACAACAGCACAATACTCACCTCCTTCTTGACCACCTCAATTGTTCATTTTCGGAAATATAAGGGGTGCTGGCACAGATGGATCATGTTGGGGATGTTTGCTGTCGATTGGACATTCTAGTACCACAGTTAAACTCAGAATTACCTCGAGTAATAAGAGAACTACTACCCACCCTGCCCCAATGCCACAAATAATTCATCCAACCAAATATTGGATTGGATCCCAGTTTGATTCTGAGCATCTGCAAACGAATTGAACAAACCTCAGCTGTACGCTGATTCCCCAATCCAATTCAACCAATATCCATGGGAATTATTGGATGAAATCGATGAATTAGGTAACATCATTGAAGAACTTGATGCTGCAACTCAAGCGGCTCTGTAACATATAATGAAATACAAAATTCCTACCTCAAAAATATGTCCCACAACTAACGCCAAACTATTCTACAGTGACCACCAGCTTGCAGTAGAAGCAGCCGCCACACCAGATTGCCATCCACTTCACAAAGCTGCCACCAAATCTGTGGCTGTGCTCGCAGGATGAATTCCACCCCCCATCATCCCCATAAATCTTACTGCACAAAGTAAGATCAACATGAAAACTTTACACAAAAACGTCACTGAAGCCATCCAGAACATGGTAACAGTAGCACAGAATCCAAAAGCAAAAATAACCTGAACCAACATTGCCACATTCATTAAATTCCTAGGCGCCCACCTCAAAGCTGAAGACGCTTTGGGCAAATACATCATTGGTATAATGATGGCTGGCAACTACTCGGAAGTTCCAGTCCTCAAGGATATCAAACCCCATGCCACCAATGCCCCCACACCCTTACTATCTGTCTTAAAATGCACCCTACTCTGGAATGAGATGGATGCAGCCAAAGATGAGCCCCCCGATTCCCCCTCCCCATCCACCATGGAGGGATAGCAGTATTCGCTGCCTACCTGGTTGGATATTTTGTTAGGTACAATTCAATTGATCCATTTATTTTGGGCATTTTGTTTGAATCGTTATTTTTTATTATGATTTTAGTTTTAGTTTGGTAATGTCCATCCCCTGGTTGGCTTACCTCGGTTAAATAAATAAGAGAACTACTGGAACAGCATGGCCTATCAGCAGAATGGATTCAGGACATAACAACCTTGGGGAATAATGAGCGCTGTATGACAGAGCTAGCCAAATGGTCGGAAGCTCTTGAAGCTGTGATTGCTCAGCTCAAGGAAATAATGACCCTGTCAGAACAGCAAGTTGTGGCCCAAGTTGGCTCTCTATTGACAGAATTAGACCAACTCCATATCAAATGGAATACCCATCAAATGACAGATAATGCGCTTATCCTTCAGTCAACGTCTACTGAGTATCTCCAGCTTATTTGTCGAGTTACATGACTGGAAGTCAATAGTCAGGCGGAGTGCTAACGAGCCTTCCCTCTTCCTATCAGTGAGGCAAGAGAGTATGCGGACATGCAAGGGCGCCTTGATACCCTTCGATGGGCCAATGAGGAATTGGTGCGGGAATGATCCTCCCTTGTTAACCAAATAAACAACGCCAACCAGCAAGCGGAAAACGTAAGCCAACAACTAACCCACCTGCAGAATATAATTGAGGAAGTTATTTCACAATTACAAACTATGGAACAAACACTGAATGAGGAAAGGAAATTCTGCCAGGAATTGCAACAGCAGTATGAAACGCTGCAACAAGAATATTAGGATGACCGGTGTAAATGTTATTCAGTTAAAGTGGAACAGCTGATTAATGAACAGTTCACAAGGTTTACCGGAGCTGGGGAAATGGGGCAGTTAGTGGTAGCTTGGGGGAAGAATGTTATGGATCAGCAAACAAGTATCCATCAGGTGGTACAATAGACCCCCCACATGACACCACTTATTCCAATTCCATTTTGATGGTTTCAAGCTCATCTGGCCAGTGGTATGATAACGCACCTAATGATGGTTCCCATAGTCGCTCCAAAAACAATCTACCTGCCCCTTGCAGCAGAACCCTAGAGCCAAGCGAATTTGTTCATATCAAAAAATTACCTCCTTTCAGTCATAACAGAAACCTACACGGTTATTTTAAATGTTTCAAATTCGCTGTGGAAGGGGCTACTGATCAACAAAAAGTGAAGTTGTTGCTGTCTGCTTTAGATGTGGAAAGCGCTGACCAAGTGACCTGCTATCTTCCAAATAGCTCAGTGTCTTATGCACAAGTAAAAGTGATTGTTATCCAGTTGTTTGGAGGCGCAAACAAGATGTCTCAACAGAAAGCCAAATTTATGACTATACAGTTTTACCAAAATGAGACCCTGTCAGAATTCGCTGAGCGGTTTTTGGCGGAAGCTCACATTATACTTGGGGCTAATATTTTAACCACTGAGGATGTAGGTATAACAATGATGGCGGTGGTCAAACCATATTGGGAACTATATAATGCTATGTCTCATGTGTTGGATGGGGATACCAGCCTTATTTGAATCATGAACGCCTTACGTCAACTCTCCGCCACAAACAGCGCCCCCAACATAGCCTGAAAACCCTCCATTGCCCTGCTCCATCACTTTCTGAATATAGGCCACAGCGACTGGGTTATCAGCCGCTGGAATGTATTTGTCCCTCATATGAGTCAGTAGACCCTTTCTGGCCCATGTACACTTCACCAGTTTGACTGCGATCCTAGAACCTAACTAGCAATTTTTGACCTAGTCCTTCTGGTCCAAATTATATATGTGCACCTTTTATGAACACTTGCTTCCAGTGCTGACAAAGAGGGCATTATGCAGCCAATTGCCCTAGCAAACCACAAGTGTATGCAATTCCAACTAAGACAATTGAGCAGGGAAAAGCTCAAGCGGATTAGAGATGGGACGCTCTATCTCCGCTAAGCCCAATCACTTGTCTCTAAAAATTGCCAAACAACTTTCTGAGTAGAAATCAGACCTCAATTGAATGATTTGTTATACCAGCAGCTTTCGTTGGATACCCCTGCTTCTGCTTCCAATAGTAAAAGTTTACCCAATTGGGCTGAGTTCCGCCAAGATGTGCAGAAGCCATATTCGTGGCAGATCCTGGAACAGACTGGAACCAGCAACGCGGATTCTTCAACGAACATCACTCCTTTAGTAGGGGTTAACTTAGCTATTCCAGTGGAGAAAATCGCTAGTGAGTATCCTCAGATTGGCAAGGGTATTTCTTCCTTCTTAAGTAACACAAAGCCCTTAAACGTACAAGTAATAAACACTGATGGTTCTTCTTACTCAGAATGTACTTATTGCAACATATTCATTTAAAACACGAAAATCCGCGCTATCATAGACATGGGAGCACCTGTGAACATAGTCTCCACCCAGTTAGTGGCTAAACTTATGTTGAAACTGGATGTGGACCATCTAATAGTATACAGGACCATGGGAACGCATAGCACTGTGTCAGAAGGAGCATATAGCGCGTTGCCTCTACAATTTGGGTCAGTCCAGGTGTCTGCTCCAGCGGTGGTTTTGCCAAATAACCATTACAATATGTTAATTGGCGCGGCTTTCATGAGGAAATTTGGCGTTGTGATAAATATGGCGGAGGAAACTTTTTATGTTGGGCCAACTGATCCCAGTATATTTTTCCTCTGGTGGAATCCCAACAGATCCAGTACACTCCAGTCATGTCAATCTAGCATACAGTGATGGAGTGATTCCTGTTCACTACCAGCAACTGAGTCAGTGGACCAAGATCCTCCCCAACCAGATATATGAGTACAGAGGTATCCCGCTCCAAGCAACGCGCACTTTAAGCCTACCATATGGACACTAGGGCATAATAGGGACTGGGCTTGAAATTGAAGTCCCTAAAGGGATTTATGGAGAAATTCTGGCGCCTCATCAGCATTCACAGCTTGAACCACATGTGGCTCCAGGATTACTGCTTCTTGGGAATGGGGAGGTGAAGGTGCTGCTCGCGAACCTACAGAAGGAGACAATAATGATCTGGCAGCACCAAGTGGTGGCTTACCTACACTTCGTCCCTATAGGGGAAGTTTGTCATATTCATGACTTTGGCTCATGGGAGGATCTCGGACTACGGGCTCATTACTTGTTCAACATACTGACTGTAGTTCTGCAGGAAGTGCTCACAGGATTATTGGTGGATCAGCAAGATAAGGCTATGGCATTATTTAAAAAAGTATCGGGATATTTTTGCAAATAATGATCATGACTTGGGGTGTGCTCAAGAAGTGGTACATTAGATTAATATGGGGGATCACCCACCCATTTGTTCGCGTCCTATTATACTTTCTAGAGCAGCAGAAGAGGTTGTCTCTGAACAAAGTGGATAAACTATCAAGCAAGGGATGCTAGAGCCATCAAACAGTCCGTGGGCATCACCTGTGCTCATTGTAAAGAAAAAGGATGGCTCAAATCAGGTGGTTATTGACTATTGTAAACTCAATAACATAATAAAGAAGGATTCTTACCCTATTCCACGGATTGATGATGAGTTAGACTGATTAGGTGGGGCGAACTATTTTTCCACCATGGATCTGATCTCAGGGTATTGACAGATCGAATTACCATTAACAAAACGGGAGAAATGTGCAATCATCACCTTGAGAGGGTTGTTTCAGCCAACGCACATGCCGCAAGGATTGTGTAACGCTCCAGCTACGTTCCAGCATGCCATGGATATGATTTTAGGTGATTTAAAGCTGTCCTGCATCTTAGTTTACCTTGATGACATCAATGTGTTTTTGTGGATGTTTACAGAGCATCTGGCCCACTTGGAGCAAGTGTTTCAGCGCCTTGCTGCTGTTAATATCAAAATTAAGCCTCAAAAGTGCCATTTCTATAAAGAGCAATTGGAATAAGTCAGGTTTGCTATAGATACAAATGGGCTTAAACTGCAGCCAGCTAAAGTGGAAGCGATAGGCAAGATGACTCAGCCAGGAAATAAGTGGGACTTCAGGTGTTTCTGGGGATGGTTGGGTATTATCAACGGTTCATTCCAAATTTCATCTGCATCAGGGCCCCACTTTTTGAGTTATTAAAGAAAAACGCTTCTTTCAATTGTACAGAAGGATGCCAGAACTCTTTTGATGTATTGCATATGCATTAGCAAGCGCACCCATTTTGCAATACCCCAACTTTGACAAACAGTTCATAGTACAAATGGATGCATCCCTAGCTGCTATTGGGGCAGTATTATCCCAGAAGGATGATGATGGCGTGGAACATCCTGTCGCATTCTGTAGTCAAAGATTGAACTGTCATTAATGAAACTACACCGTAACCAAGTGGGAGTGTTTATCTGTGATCTACGCTTACAAACAATTTTGGGTATATTTGCATGGGGTAAGATTTCAAGTAGTGATGGATCACGCTTCCTTGCGCTGGCTACAGAATCTGCATGAACTGGAAGGACGGCTCACACGTTGGGCTCTGAAGCTGCAAGCATATGATTTCAAGATTTTACATCACCTGGGGCAAAACATCAAAACGTGGATTGTCTGTCTTGATTGCCCACAGTCGCTATCACAGCGGATCTAGCTGATATAATGTACAAAAAGATGGTGGCGAACCAATACCAGGATGAGCCGCTGCAGGTGATCAAGGTGTTAGATGGACTCAGGGAGAATAACTTTGTATGAGGGGAAGAATTATACAAGCGGATTGGAGATTTGACGCTGAATTTTCCTAAGCCTTCAGATAGACCATCTTTAATTATGGATGCTCATCGGGCTGTAGGCCATGGAGGATTGTGGAAGATGCTAGAGTTTTTGTGACCCTGATACTTATGGGAAAGCATGAATTATGGCATATTGTAAATAGTTAGCTGTTGTCATCAGTGTCAAGTGGAAAAACCTTTCTGCAAGAAAACCACCTATCAACTAGTGAAACCCCAGTTTGCATGGCACACTATTTTCATTGATGTAGTGGGACCTCTGCCAACTAGTGCCAATCAATTTAAGTATATAATTGTTGCCATCGATCATTTGACCCAATGGGTGGAGGCCAGGGCTATTAGCGACTTGGTCGCGGTCACCACTGCCAAGTTATTATGGAGTGTGTTATACAGCGGCATGGCTGCCCGCAGTTCATTTTGATGGACAATGGAACCAACTTCACTTCACATATCCTGCCAAAGTCAAAAGAGTTGATGGCAATTTCAGGGTCTTGACCACCCCCTATCATCCAGAATTAAATGGGATGGTGGAGCAAGTCAATGGAACCCTAGTAAACATACTCCACAAATTGATAATGGATTGGCCCTCAGAATGGAGTGCTCTTCTACCTACTGCTGTGTTCGCTTATAATATCAGCTATCATTCTGCCACTGGTAAGAGTCCATTTCAACTACTGTATGGTTGACATCCGGCTCTTCCTGCCTTGCTATATTCGTGTGTAGAGAACACTGGTGGGGTAAATCCTCAGCGATATCTGAATCAACTCACAGATACATTGATCAAGTTGCAAATGGAAGTCTACTCCACCAGTTTGGCTAAGAAGATTCGCGACCAGGCAGCTGACCAGAAGCGCAGGAGTGGACTTCCGTTGTTCACTGTGGAGAACTATGTTTTATTCCACAATCAGCATGGATTTAGACAAAAAAATAAACTCTCTGACATTTGGGTCAGCCAGTTTGAGATTATCAAGAAGACTGGCATGGATGTATACACAATTAAGGAACCTGCTGGGGGTCAGATTATCAACTGAGTCCACGCGAAGTTCCTTTGAGCATTTAAAAAGTAAGTGCCTATCATCCAGTCAAAGGGGGTATTGTCAGGAAGGTGATATGACTGGATGATATGCTACCCATATCAGCGGATCGGAGGGGAATCAAGATAAGTCTCAAGGTTTACAAAAAAGGGATACACAAATTATAATCAAGCAAATTGAGGACATTCAGCGAATTGAGAGGAATTATGCCAATATTGGATACAAATGAGAGTAATTTGAAAAAGGAAGAAAAATAGAAGATTACCAAGCTGAGGATGCATCCAGCTGGGGAACCAAGGTATAAAGAGTCTCATGGAAGATAAAAAGAGGATAGTCTTTTATGAGAAAGAGAGGAGCTCAGAAAGGTCCGCGAATTATATTCAAAATAAAGGTAGAAATAAGGGGCGATAGCTCCATATATATTTTATTAAGTTTTATTAAAAGAATTGGCGATCCTCATATCATTTGTTTTGGTTGCTCAGTGGCTAATACCCTGTGCAAATCCCACTCGGCGTAGCGGATCCAGACGCTAAGAAAATTAACAAGGTATATTTATAGAAAATGGTACTGAGCTACAGTCAAAGTGGGAACAATTTCTGCCATCATGCTGTAAGCATATAGAGTTAGCCAACCCCAGGAGATTGACATGTCATAATTTAATGCCCTTTATATCTAATAAGCAGTGCTACATACCTTGTTGGCACCATTCATCACAGAGAACTACAAGAACATACACCTAGTAGTTACCAGCAAGAATTGGCTGAAGAATTGATTAAGATTCAGCTTTAAGCGTCCAATAACATTGAAGCAGCTATCCTCAAGAGCCAGAGTGAAAGTCAGAGATGGACTAAGTTAAAAGAGTTTAGTTTAGAGAGAAGGTACTATTCCACCCTGTAAATGGAGGCTATTCTGAGAATTTGAAACCCATCTGGACTGTCCCAGAGACTATCTCAAATAAGAGAGGAGATTGATAGTACATCAGAGTTGATGAAACCAATATTGTGTTTAACAGAGCACATTCCAGGCACCTTAGGTCCTTCCACTGGTCTCATCTTGAGAGAAGTGTTGTGGAAGACACCACGAGTATGCTGGAGAATAATTTCTTTACCCTTTGGAAGGAATTACACCAATATACTAATGTTATAATTATGGGTGATATTGTTAGGAGCCACCATAAGGGCCGCACAGGTTGAACCGTTGAACAACAGACAGACAATATGGGGCTCATCGGTTCTTTAATCACTGTTAAAATAAAAAAATAGGAGCAATTGCCACAACAACACTTTTATCTATTTTAATAAATACAGCGACCCTTTGCTGTTCCTCTCTTAATTTTTAACAACATCCCTTTTCAATCGCCCAATATTGCTTAAATATTAGTGACTTCAGATGATACCATTCCTTAGCTTAGACAATTTTGTTCCACTGAATCTCATTAGTTTCAGGATGGTATTCTTCAATTCTCTATTGCCTTAGTTTGAGGCGATCTAAATTATATTCATCAAATGTTGAAATCGCCTTATTGCCTTATTTTTAGGCAATCCAATAATCTGTTATATCTCAATATTACCTCATCTCAAGGCTCTTGAATACTTGTAAATAACATCCTAGTCAGCAGATTCTCACCATTCTGCCGTAGCTCTTCAGGGCGTATCATCAAGTCATATTAAAATCTCAGCATTGCCCCTCTTTTGGCTGGACAATAAGTCTCATTTTGTTTATATGCTTGAGAAAACTTCGCATGTACATGATTAATGATTTGACCATTTGCCAGTTCTTTGATGGTGTATGCATCAGTGCCAGTTTTCTCAATTATCTCGAATGGACCAACTCAGATGTTGGACAGCTTGTGTTTCCGCCCAAACCTGTGCTGGCCATGGAACAAAACCATCTCACCTTCTTGGAACTGAGCCAACTCACTATGCCATACCTAATTGGTGGCCAAATTCCTAATCTTTTTGGCCAAGCTTAATGAGTACACTTCCGTTTGTAATTTGATCAAATGTCAGCTAAATTCATCAAGTAGCAGTGGGGATCCATTCTGCTGGTATCTTCTACACATGAATAAAGCAATGCTGGAAGAGCAGGGTGTCATCCACATAATTTTGAAAGGGGCTCTTCCCCATGGCGGAATGATAGCTGAAATTGTAAGCAAAGATGGCGGTATACATGAGGTAACTCCAATCAGAGGGTCTATTGGTTACCAACTTCCTAATGATGTTAAACAGGTCCCATTAACCCATTTGATCATTCCATTGGACTTGGGGTGATATGAAGTCATCAGAACCCTGCTGATGCCCATCAGCTTGTTCAACTTAGGAAGGATGTGTGAGGTGAAGTTGGTTCCATTATTAGTAAGAATGAACTGAGGACAGCCATGTTGCTGGATAATACATTCCATTATGAACTTGTCCACTGTAACCGCCCCAAAATCCCATATAGCTCATGCTTCAGCCCACCTAGTCAAGTTGTTGATAGCCACCAGAATGTACTTACACCAGTTGGTTCCCATTTTCAGAAAGTCAACAACATTAAGAGAAATCGTATGCCAATAAAAATGTTGTCTCATTAACCAATACGAGGTCTTCTGGTGGAATGGCTTTTCTACTCGGCACTGGTGGCAACAGGAAATGGTTTCAAGCACGTCAAAGTTCATGCTTTCCCAATAGTACCAAGGGCGCAACAGTTCCGTTTTCTTGCACACACCACCATGTCTGACTGCATTATGAGCGCTCATAATAATCCTAGGCCATGCTGAGGGTCATAGAAAGTTCACCATAGGATTGCCAATCCGCTTGTACAGTTCCCCATTACACTGGAAGGTATTCGCTTGCATCTCATTTAATGCTTTTATCACTTTGAGCAGTTTGTCATTGTGCTTCCACTGAGAATCTTATCATACATCACATCGCTGAGATTCGCCATCATAGTAATGGTTAACAAAGAAGATTAACAGTCGGCGTTCTGATGCTTTACTCCTGGGCGGTGGAGGATCTCAAAGTTGTAAGCCTGCAGCTTAAGAGCCCATCGAGTTAAACGCCCTTTTGGCTCCTTGAGGCCCTGCAACCATTTTAATGACGCGTGATCCGTTACAACTTTAAATGTTTACCCCATAAAAGTAGACCCTAAATTGCTTATATGTGTAGATCACCGCTATGCACTCCCAAACGGTCACAGTATAATTACGCTCATGGCAATTCAGGCTTTGACTGCAGTATACAAAGGGATGCTCCTCTCCCTCGTCATCTTTCTGAGGAAAGAGAGCCCTAACAGCAGAAAGGGATGCATCCATCATAATAATAACTCCTTATAAAAGATTGGATAGCGAAGCACCAGCACATTGATAAGCACTACCCAAAGTGTGTTGAAGATGTATTGATGACGTTCCGTCCATTTGAACATGGCATCCTTTTTTAATAACTAAAATAACGGCCCCTCAATACAGCTCAGCTTAGGGATGAAGCGCCGGTAGTAGCTGATCATTCCCAAAATAACTGTATGTCACACTTACTATTACAAGTAGTCATTTTTTGGATGGCTTCCACCTTAGCCAGCTGTGGCTTCAGCCCCCTGGAGTCTACCACAGACCCCAGGTATTTCAACTGATCTTTAAAGAAATTACATTTTCAAGGCTTAATCTTGATGTCCGCCTCAGTGAGCTGGCTCAATACTGCTTCTAGATGATCAAGGTGCTCAGAAAAGTTTCAAGGGAAAACGTTGATATTTCAAGGTATACAAGGACACACAACAGCCTCAGGTCACCGAGGATAGTGTCCATGGCTTGTTGGAACATAGCTGGGTGTTACACAGCCCTTGGTGATTATAAATTGGTTGGAAAAGGCCTTTGGATTTGATTATGGCACTCTCCTGTTTCAATATGGGCAACTCAATTTGCCAGTAACCTAATATCAAGTCCATAGCTGAGAAGTAACGAGCTCCCCCTAACCAATCCAAAGCATTATTGATCCAAGGCAAGGGATACAAGTCCTTTTTTGTAATACCATTGAGCTTCCAGTAGTCTATGACTATGCGGTTGGTGCCATCCTTCTTTTTTACAACCAGAATGAGCGAAGCCCATGGACTCTTGGATGGTTCAAGCATCCCTTACTCCAGAAACTTATTAATTTCCTTGGTTACAAAGTCTTTCACTGCCCTCAAATAGCAAATTGGATGAGACCTTATGGGGGGATGATCTCCTGTCTCCAATCAATGGACCACCCCCCAAGCATACCCTAAGTTATGGTCATCGATGGCAAAAATTTCCTTATACTTCTAAAATAAAGCTATCACAAGGTCTTTTATTTCTACCAATAACCCTATTAGTTCTCCAACGGCACCACTATCATTACGCCGAGCAGTGACTTGACAGTTGAACCAAATTCATTCAAAAAACCAAACTCATGAACATGAAGGACCTCCTCAATTGGGATCAAGTGTAAATTTGCCACTATTTGATGTTGGCGGATGTGATTAGTTCATTTTGGAGATTTGCTAACAAAACCTTGATCTCTCCATCCCCTGAAAGTATAATTCCTGGAGCCACATCAGGCTCAAGCCACGTTGTGATAGGGCCCATTGACCTCCCTATAAATCCTAGTTGGCACTTCCATCTCTAACACAGTGTTTAATAGGATTTGGTGTCCGTAAGGAATAGATATAGGCCCTGCAGCTCGGAGAGGTAGCCCTTGATATTTGTATATCTGCTGGGGAAGGGGGCAAGTCTTGCTTTTTAGTCAATGATAGTGGACTGGAATCACTCCATCACTATATGCAAGATTGATATGGCCCAAGAGCACTAGATCCTCCTGCACTCCACTAGAGGTAAATTAAATTGAGATCCAGTGCCCCAAATTTTCAAAGATTTTATTAGTCATATCAATGAAAGCTCCAAAATGTCATAGGAAAGAGTTCCAATTAGCAGGTCATAGTTACTGTTGGGTAGCACTATTGCCGGAGCTATATATTCAATGGACCCAAAACTTCAAAGGTAGCACATTGTACGCTCATTCAAAGATGGTGCTTTCTGCTCCAGCGGTCTCAAACACCATTCAATTGTCCCTATCAGGCTTTAAAGTCAACTTCACCATCAACTTAGTAGAAAATATGTTGGCTGGAGCACTGTATCTATCATAACGCGACTCTATTTTTGGCTACAAAAATTATCACAGTAGGTACACTCAGAATAAAAAATTATTGATTGTTTAATATGTGGACATTTATGGGATCTCTTTTCCCAATAAAAATTTCCCTCACCGACCTTGGGGTATTCTTTAACAATGGCATCTACCAAAAGGGTGACGTTTACTCCTTTCATGGTGGGTGCATCTGTGGCGGGATCTAGCTTGTCCAAAGAAGCTTGATGAAACATTTGGCAGGTGTATGGCTTCAGTTGCTTCTGAGGTTCTTCATCTTCCACAGCTTTGTATTTCTCTCATGACAGTTGATTCACTCCTCCATCTTGTTGCTGGTATAAAATCCCATCATCATATTGAAGGACTTCCGCGGGATATACTATTATTGATTCATGGACATTCTGGGTTGGGATAGCGGAGGTAGAGAGTCCCATATCTACTCTGATCCATCTTTTCCCTGATAGTATTGATCCTGTTTCACATAGTGGAAACGACGGTTAAGGCAACTCCAGGCCAAGTTGCCAGTGCAACCACACGCATAGCAAGTAACCCCATAAGAGTCTCGCCCTTGGTTCTCATAAGAGGGTACAGGCTGATATTGAGTTGATGTTTGGCGTAACCTGGGCCAGGTTGATAGGAAGATTGCTGTGACTCAGTGCAACTAGGTCCAGGTCAGTAGTTGGGTTGCTGAAAATTTTTATGAGTGGGGCCAGGGCGGAAGTTGAATGGCTGGGAGTAATTTGGTCAAGGATGAGGCGCGGAATTATAGTAAGGCTGGGGGTCGCTAGGCGGAATGTGGGTAGGACGAGAATATTCCCCTAAATAAGAAGGGCTGGTGGCAACAGCAGTATGTTTCCGCTCTTTATTGGGCAGAGGAAAGTTAGCAGATATTCAGCATAAGAACTGCACAATTTTGAACAGGGGAACATCTTCATCCAAAATTGGAGAAATGACATTGTGTAGCTCATAGTATGGCTTTACTGCAGAGGTTATTGCGCTGCACATGTCAGCTTCTGATAAGTAGCCTGCCCCAATCAGCATGTGAGCTTCCACCTTTTTTGATCAGCAAACACTGTGAGGGTCTCACTATGGCTGAACCCAATGGTTAAATCTCCTCCTTCCGCTGTGACATTTTTTAAGTACCCCCAAACAGATACAGACAGTGTCCTTTACTTCTTGGTAGTTAATGGAGCTGTTTGGAAGTTAGAAGGTGACTTGGTTGGCACTCCCAACATCCAAGGAAGATATCAACAGTTTAGCTTTATGCTTATCTGAGGCACCTTCCGGTGCAAACTCAAAAAGTTTAAAGAAGCCATGGATGATCTAATTGCAATTGAACAGAGGCAACTCCTTGATATTGACCTCCTCATCCCGCTCATAGATGCAACTTTTTGGGGCGAACTGAGGAATGGGTTGAGACTTATAAGCAGCCTCTCAATGAGGAGCTAGTCTAGTGGAGGGTGGGAAATCTGCTGCTTCAGAGGTAGCGTGGCCCTCTGCGGTGTGAAGTATGGCCATCACCTGAGGTAATTGGCACTATGATTCATACTCAT